>JARKIC010002241.1:0-70233 GCA_029378375.1 Mycena olivaceomarginata | reverse complement strand
GTACAGGTTTCGTGGGATTGCGTGTGGCATGAGCTGAGAGCGTGGGCTCTTTCGGCATTGGAATGCGGCGGTGTGTAAAGCGGTGGGAGAGCGGCGCAACGAATGTATAGAATCAACAAAGATGTCGTGACTTCTGTCTGATCTGACAGCTTCTGTCAAACGGCCAGTTCTCATCATATCCCATCAATGAAGGACTTTACCCCTCGACCCACTGGTTTAGTGGTTGGGGTGTCTGGATTGGTAGAGATAATGATATCTCTGCATCTCAGCATCCCAACCCCTAAACCATTGGGTCTTTTGTTCGACCCAGTGGCTAGGTAAATTAATTTCTCTCTCTTTTTTTTTCGCCTTTTCAGGTCTTATCTTTTCCAACTCTTTCTTTCGCTTTCTGATTTTGTATTCACATTATACTGAAAACCGAGCTTGACAGAAGTAACATTTTTTTTTTATTATAGGAAGCATTGCGAATACATGTATAAAGTAGATATTTATGAATGCTCGCATTCAAGCCTCCAGCGTCCCCTCCAAATCCTCGGCGAGGAAACTCAAAGAGCTCATCCTCGTCGTTGGTGAAAAGGAGCTCGGCTCCAGGCGATCTCTTCAAGACGGCCACGGCGTGATCCTGAAAAAAAACACAATTAACAAAACCAAGGAGAAAAGAATAAAGGAGCGAGGTAGCGTGACTCACCGGTTCTGAAAGATGTGCCGTTTCCCCGCTCACCGCGTACATCACAGCTGCAGGACCCTGGGCGCGGTTTCCTGCGTCTACTCCTCGACGAGCCCCTCGACTGCCTTGCGCCGTTTGGAGCTGAGATCGTCTTGAGGCATGACAATCGCAGGTCCCTCCGCAGTGAGAATGACCTTGCCGCCCGCGTGCAACGCGGTTGCGACCTCGTGCACGAAACAGGTCGTCTTGCGCTTCACGGGCGAAGCGGTTGGTGGCTTACCCGGCACCACTGCTTGCGGTCCCAAGACCCGCATAAATTGTTGAGTCAAACGCGCTGAGCTGGTGGGCCCAGGACCCGGCCTGAAGCTCGCAAAATGGGCGAGCTCTTCCGTGCTGAATGGTGGTGCGGGTGAGGGTGCACGCGAGGCGGTGGATTCCGAGAGAGTTGAGGGCGAGGAGAGCTCGCCAGAGTCGGGCGTCACAGGACATATCGGCTCATCGGCCACCGGGTGTTCCCCTTCGTGTTCGTGGTACTCCGTGCAGTCGAGGGTCACCTCCTGTCGAACGTCCACCAAGGTGAGACCTCCCATGTATATGCATCGGGGTAACGCTCCAGCATGCGGCTGCGAGATTCCCTGCACCATGGTGAAAAGGTCTCAGAACAGCAAACAAGAGAAAAAAGTAACACGCACTTTGAAGTGACAACGCCCCGCCAATCTTACAAACCACTGCATAAAAGGGGGCCGGGATGCTTGTATCGGTCTTCGTGACTGGGGTCAGGGGCGTACTGCGGCGCACAGAGTAGGATTCCAGGGTATGGAGTCGCCATGATGGCACGGTAAGAATCTTACCGTGCCATCTTACCGTGCCATCATGGCGACTAGATCTGTGCGCTCGACATCTTACTAAGATGCCGGCCAGATTATCTGCAATCAAAATCTACAGGGGCTCACTCATACGCAAAATAGCCATTGAACAGAATTTATTCAAGAGTGTAAAAATATTGTATTCATGGTTGATTTACAAGTCTTTTACTTTTTATATGACCCCCGTGCTCCTTCCAAACCGTGCCGACAGGGCAAACACACTTACATCCTGGACAATCCTCCCCCTCGCACGCGCAGCTCGGGAAATAGTGACCACCAGGATGGTCGAACCATTCATCAGAGTCTGTGCACAGGCAGGCGCAGCCTACGCAGTCCTCCTCGTAGCAGTGAGGGCAACACTGGGGGCGGGAGGTACGTGCTGGCCATATCGGCGGCTCGGGAAGGTGGTGCTCGCGCTCATCGGCTGATTCGGAATCAGAGGAGTCGTCCTGTACGATGGCAAGGCATAGGGATGATAGCGGCGCGGCGTGGCACGGGAGTGGGGCTGCTCGGTGAAACGGCACACAACGGCTTGAAAACGGTGCGAGGCGGCTTTCCGGGGTGCGGTGGTTTGGCTAAGGGCGGTAGGGGCAGTGGTTTGCCTTGCAGCACTTTTCTTGAGTCCGGCATGCCTTCCTATACAAGGCATCCTTTTCAATATGTCTGTAAATTCGTTAGAGCTACGACAATAAAATGCAAATTAATTGCACACCTGGCTTGCCTTGTCACAGCATCGGCAGCGCACCACTCTGCGTGCTCCTCTTCGCGCTTCCTGGGTTTCAATCATTGAATGAGCCCACTTACTGAGATACAAAGAGCCAGCTCACCTGTTGCGGTAACGTTCCGACGCCAAGGCCACTTTCCTAGCGTACTTTCGTTGTGTGAAGATATCGGAGGTTGCAACGGCGGTGCGATGCCTGGGTCAACGGGAGTTGGGGAATAGATGATAAATATTTGAGGAACCCACCGTTGCATTCGCAGTCGTGCGGCTTCATGGAGTTTGTCGGCATTCCTGCATGACAGAATCATGTCAGTTCTTTGCATAAAGACAATGAATTTTGGACTTGCTTGTTGCTGTAGCGTTTCAAAGACTCTTCACGACGTTGCTGCTTGACCTCGGGATCCAACGGTGGCCTGCCTCGCGGCATTTGGAGGAAGACATTTGATGAAATGGTTATGGAAGAGAAGAGAAGAGCGATCACTATCCCAAATCAATATTGGATACCACCGGTAATATCAGTTCGCGATAATATTTCTACACCATTTAATTCGCACCTCATACTCAACGTCTCCATTGGTCTCAGTTTTTTTACAGTGGATTCAATATAGGTGCCACGATCTAGAAATAAATATTTAGTGACAACGCCGAAGTACTTGATTTTTAATAAAATACATCATCAGCCAAATAAAAAATTAGCCTTGGAAGTTCATTAAATATCGTGAACTTACATCTCCCAAATTTTGAGGTTGAGCGGTGAAGTGGAAGGGGTAGAACTCGAAGGACATCAGTTCGCGACTTTAATCAGTTCGCGATCATAATTCAGACTTGTTTCGAGATTTCACAAAAATTCAAGTTCGCATAGCACACAAAGGATCATGAACAAAATATCTATTTGGTTTTTACAAGTTCATCAACCGTGCTATACATTTGGAGGCCCTGCTCCCACCGCGACTGCTTCTTTTCCATAAGACGCGCATACTCTGCTGGGTCTGCATCCGCCAGCTCGCCTTCTGTCCGGTAGCCGTTGTCGACGTAACGGAAGAGCCCGCCTGCGGTGAACTGGGTGAAGGAAACCTGTGTGTCGCCGACTTGAACAGGTATATTGGCGTGCGATAGTGTGGCGGACGGGATGAGGATGAGGGCACCAGGTGGGAACTCGATGACAAGCATCAAGTCCCAAAGGACCAAGTGCCCTCCTTTCGTGGGGTCGAAGTCGCCGAGGGCCTGGATGGCACACCACCCAAAAGCCAGGTTAAGAATGTCCCGATGTTTGAAGGTCCAAACGTTGGGGCCAAAGTTGAACGCTGCGCAGGAGAAAATTGAGCCCACGAAAGGGCGGCGCAGTTCAGGATGCTTCTGGTGTAGTTTTCGGTCGTTGACGTCGTAGTGTTGGTAAAGGCGCGGCCCCAGGCAGCGAGCGCCCCTGTTCCAAAATCAAATCAGTAAAGGTGGAGCAAAAAGCCGGCAGAAACGCACCGCTGGCAAAGTTGGCCATCCGGTTGATGTGGGGGTCGGCGAGGAGACATTGGGCGATGGGGTCGTACTGCTTGTTATCAATCCAGGAGGGGAAGCTGCATCCCTTGCCGTATGTAAGACCGACGTTGATGGCGGCAAAGAGGCCGCGACGATGTTTCCGCATGCACGCAGGGAAACCGGCCGCGATGCCCTGGGCGGGTGATGATGTCGTAGGCGGCGCGAACGGAGGTGTGGTACTCCTGCTTGCGCGGCTGACCCGCTAGCACCGCAAAGATGCGCCCGTGGACGTCGACAAGCGGGTAGGCGTCGCTGGATTAATGGATGAGCCAAGGCATCTAAAAAGACTGAAAATCACGTAGGACATACTAGCCGTTCCACTTGATGAGCTGAAATCCCGGGCAATGAGTTCGGTGAGGGAGCGGGGGCACCGTTCTGCCGCACTTCTCTGTTTTTTTGTCCTCGATCTTGCCGGCGTAGGCGCCATGGGCAGTGGGCAGAGTCGCCGCGTTAAGTTTGGTGGGAATCGGGATGGCCGACTGGACGTGCTCTTGCGCAATGGAGGCTCGCGGGACTCGACCCTCCGTGACGATTTCCTCCTTGCGCTTGAGGGCGCGGCGACGATGGGACCCGGTCTGTGGCTTGTGGCCGTCGAAGTCGTCGAAGGTAGTCGCTCGGCGGTGTTTCGCTGGGGGTGGGGGTGGAGGCGAGGGTGGCGGTCGCAGAAGCAGAGGTGGAGGCGGCGATTCGTCGTCCACCTCGTTGAACGGGTCGGGTGGCGGATCACGGTCGATGTCAAGCAGGGAGTCGAGCGGTGAGTTTTGGTCAATTTCGTCGCAGTCGTCGCCTTCTTCATGGTCTTCCTGGTCGTCTGCCTCGCGCACAGCCGCCTCCGCAAGAAGAGGCCCGACATCAAACAAGGTGTTGGTAAACGAGGCAAAGACGGTGCCTTGGCGCGTCTAAAGAAATCAGTGTGCATTGGGAGGCTACGGAATCGATTCGAACTGACCTTTCGATCACCCAGGAGCCACAGCATGACCTCCGGAACCCAAAAACCTCCCAAATAACGCGTCCTAAACAAAAAAAGAGGTGTTAGTACAAGGTGAGTGGCATTCATTGATTGCTGGGGCGTTGTCCGTGGCGCTGGCTTTGCAACCAGAGTCCCTGGTGCGAGTCTTCAAGGTTGCGAAGCCAGCTGGACAACACCTCAGACGCTGAGAACATACCTGTTTGACGCGTCTGGGTCTTGTGGTGGCTTGATGAAGAGGCGTGATTGTTGGGTCACATCACATGCTCAATCACGTAGCGCGCTTGAGCTCTGGTTCTTCGGACCGATCGCGCCCAACTCGCGACCATGCCCGCCGTGCGCGCCGAAGGCCAGTCGACCCGCAACGCCGTCACCTCGCTGTCAAAGCGCATTCAAACCACGACAGCCCAACGCGCGTCATCTGGCCGCGTTATTCACGTCCGCAATTCATTGAATGCAACAAAAATCTGTCTGGCAAAATCAAGGGAGGCGCAGGAAGCGGCTGTGCGTCTTCAAAGTAAATCTCCACAGTGCGATTTTTCAAAGACAAAATTCACTCCCCTTGATTTAGATATGTCCCGAGAGGAGCGCCGCAACTACGACGTCCTGCGCGGCGACTTCCCGGATGTGTTTGATGACAACGACGGATGGGAGGATGATGTCCTTCACAGTAGGGCGCCCGCGCAAATTAGCCATGCAGGAGAGGCCCTGCCAGAAGACTCAGAACGCGCGGACGCCGACCTTTTCCAAGGCCTTCGCCAAAGTCATGGGTATGTTCATTGTTTTAAATTATTCACCCTTTTGCTGAAATATATTCCAGACGCCTGTGGGGCCACAGGAAATACCCGGACTTGCGCACGCAAAAGGATCGCACCCAGCTGCAGGTTGACGTGTTTGCCAGACAAATTGAGCGCATGGCGGACGCTTACATGGATTTTGAAGTTGCTGTGGCAGAGGAGGACGGGATCCCATCCTCATGTGCTGTGCCAGCGCCGGAAGGGGTCCAAGAAATCCGAGATGTCCTCGTTGTGGACATGTTCTGTACGCCCTTTATCTCTTTCGTTGAACAAAGTCACTTAGTTGGTGTTAATTTTTCAGCTGCCAGTCACAAGGAGCTTTGCCTTGTTGCAGGCGACGTCTACGTTGCCTCCGCTTGCGTGCGCCGGGGCTGGATACCTGTGTCACCCTTCATCCCCACCGCGGTCATTACCATCCGCGCACTGGAGGTATATCGCGTCGCGCGGCTGCGGTGTCCACAACTGGGCATCCAGGCCTTTGTTTGAACGCTGTGTGACATTCACGGTGTCGCGCCCCGCCAATGGCTAGCGGCCCAGTTCTCAGTCGCCTTTGACGTCTACCTCGCGATTCGCGCGGCGGTAGACAAGCGCGTGCAAGTTGCACTGGGGCGCGATACTCCGCATTGGCGCCTCAAGAACACCTGCCCATGCTGCTTGTACAAGCTCAAGGGCGAGCCTTTCTTGAAGATCCCCCTCATGGGGACTTTTGATGGTAACAACTCCCTCTCGCGCTTCTGGTTGCGCGAGAAGGTAGAGCTGGACAAGGGTGTTTTTACCCCGGGCGCGTCGAAAGAGCGTGTTGACGATCGCGTCGCGCCTGGGGACTATTACTTGATGCGGGAGGACGCAGATAAGTGGGCCAAGGAGGGGGTGGAGGACCTGATGAAGAGTTTCGCCTCCAACGCGGAGGACGAGGAGGAGGATGGGTGCAGCGAGCAGTGGCAGAATATGAAGGAGGACGTCACCTCACGCGCATACGGGATGTACAATGAAATGGGGTTCTTCCCCGCGCTCTGTCGCCACGGCTTTGTCCTCAAGGTGGTCGACATGGTGAGGAGTGGCGAGCTGTAAGTCTCCTTTTCTCCTTGCTCGCTATCTTCACTGACAAGCTGCGTTATACCATCTTTATTAGATCAAAATATCTGCTCGCTATCACTGCCCACTTGCTCAACATTCTGGGGGAGATTGCGATCGGCTACGACATTGGGTGCAAATTTGGGAAAATGGTCAAGGTCCACCCGGCCCTGAAGGAGCTCGCCTGCGATAAAAATTTCAGGGCGTTGGTGGGCGCGTTCCATGGCCACGGTCACAACCGACTCTGCGGCCTCGACAACCTCATGACGTATGTCGAGGGGGTCGGGCTCGAGGCTTTGGAAACTTGCGAGTCCTTCTTCTCAAAGTCGAACGCGCTCGCCTCCACTACCCGTTATTCAAGTCGATTCCATCGCCAGCAGGCAATAACGACGTACCTGAAGCATGCCGACACCTTCGAAACATATCAGGGTCTGAGTAAGTTCTTTCTTGAAAAGAAATATACCGCAGTCTAAGTTGAGCCCTTCCCAGCGCTTGTACTCTGCAGCAAATACCGGCGTGCTCTCGAGATCAAGTCTACCTTCGCCGCCCTGCAGCAGTCAATGCGGGAGCTCGGTGTGCAGTCGCGTAACGAGTTTGAGACGTGGCGAACAAAGGAGAAGGCGCACCTCCGCTCGCTGTCGAAGGAGCCCGAGCAGGAGACCCTGGAAATGGAATATTTCCAGAAATTGGTCAACCTGGGTGACGCTGAGTACGTTCCTCTGCCCTATGCAACTTTACCTTTCCTTCTGACTCTCGCACACAGGGAACGCGTTTCTGCTATTCTTGGGGTGGAGCGGCCCTTTGTCCCCGTTGGGCACGATGCGGACTACGCGGAAGCAGCAAAGGCCACACGGCGCATCGAGACACAACGTCGGCACGCCCTCGAGGTCCAGGCGAAGGCGATGGCAGCCGTGCATGACCTCGAGGGCCGACTCGACATCGCTGTTCGCTGGATTCCAGGCGACGAGAAGTGGGAGGCTGTAGCGGTGATGGTCCGCAGGCGGCGCTACCAACGTGCACTCGACCATTTGCAAGGCCTCATCATCTCGCAGATGTTTGAGCTGGCAAAGTGCAATATGTCCGGCACAGGTAAGTCCCTCTGCGTGCATTTGATAGACGAGTGCTCACCGAGGATGGAATATGTTATAAATTACGGAAGCATATCGCCAAGGCGCTCCAGGCGCGCTCGAAGGCTGTGAAGAACGCCATCGTGAAGTACAATGAGATCGCGGAATCCATGACGCCGCCCAAGCCAACGCTCAGCTGGGACGAGGTCGTGGAGTACGCATTCCTTGCCGACTTTGATCTATTGCGCGAGGGGCGGGAGGATATTCGTGGGGGAGCTATGGGCGCAACCTGCTGGCCGAGCTGCCATGGATCAGCACTTCAAGCTCCTCCGTGCGGATGAAGAAGTTGTACGCCTGAACATCGAGATCCGGCGTCTCGTCACGTACATGGTGGATGAGGAGGCGTTTCTCAGGCGTGAAGAGGATCGTTTGTGAGGGGAGGGGAAGGATGGCCTTGCCATTCAGGCAGGCTTGCTACGTATGGAGCGCAGGTGGTTTACCGCCCTCCATATGTCGCGCTTGGTGAAGCTCAGCAAGGTACCCGGCTTCACCGGCAGCATACTCCCCGGCGTCAGCATCTGTCGGGAACACCACACCCCTGTTGTGAGGGACAGCGACACCGACATGCGCGCGCCTTCGCCGCTGCCGCCTCCCGAAGATGATGGCGCAACTGCACCTCCTGACAATGACGACGCAGATGTCGACAGTGACGATGAAGACGGCATGATGGCGGAGACCTTCATGAACATCGTCCACATTTCTCGTGATGATGGCGCAGAGGCCGAAGGAAGGTAAGTGTATTTCAATGTATTTTTTATATAATCCGGGCATTTCTATTACATTTCTGTAGTGTAATAGACGGTGTTGTATCCATAGAGTGTCTCCCAATTTATTTCGCGATTTTACCTTTATTTTTGCGCCCGAAACGCGTGAGTTGGGCGGGCGGGGGCGGGGATTTGATGGGAGTGATGGGAGAGGTCGGGCGCGGCGGGGAAGCGACGTCGCCGCCTATGTTTGATGGCAGCGACGATGGATTGATGGTAGGGCGGGTGCCCCGCCCGCCGTACTACCTATAAACGAGGTAAGCGGGGAGGAAATAGGACGTATTTAAAGCGCCCACCTGCGATGGCTCTAAAGCCCGCTAGTTAGCCGGGGATACCATATGTATCTCCCCGGCTAACTAGGCCGGGTTCTTGGGCCGTACAGGTGTGTCGGGGTTCTTCATTGAAAGCCGGGTTTCCAAATAGAATAATCCTAGAAATTTTTGCTTTATTTGGTGTGTCATGACAATTACTTCTCACAGTGACTGTGCCGCGTGCGTCGTGAACGATGGAAAATTTCCATTACCGTCAAATGCATATGTAATCCCACGGTTTCCCACCGATATACCACACATTCACACGCGTCGCATGGAAGAGTTGAAATGTAGCGGCTAGAGTGAAAGGCAGTACCTGGGAAATAAACTAAGCTGAAAAAAGCACCTCAGTAGGCACCGCGGGTATTACGTACCGGACCTCTTAGGTAGGTTGTTTTGTATGAAAACAACCTACCTAAGAGGTGCGCCTCCGCCCGGTGACGGGGGCGTTTGAGGTAATAGATGAAAAGATAAGATTACGGCGGCCAATTAGATTGCCAGCCTGGTGGCCACATGCCGGCGTCCTCTTTCCTTCCCGCCGC
The DNA here is from genome assembly GCA_029378375.1 of Mycena olivaceomarginata. Taxonomy (NCBI): domain Eukaryota; kingdom Fungi; phylum Basidiomycota; class Agaricomycetes; order Agaricales; family Mycenaceae; genus Mycena; species Mycena olivaceomarginata. The sequence continues at coordinate 60,864 of JARKIC010002241.1, read as the reverse complement.
CTCCAGTACCTTTTCCAATGCTCTACGCACGCTCTCCTGTGCGCGCTTTCTGTGCGAACTGAGCTCCAGACGCCTCCGGCCACTCTGGGCCCTCATTTGGCCCCTCTTCCGCCTCTTCTGACCGCCGACGGGACGCCATCCGCGCCGCCTTTTCGCACGATTTCAAATTTGAATACCGCCCCATGCGCGCTCTCCGGTGCTACATGACTCAGGGGATCGTATGCACTCGACTGCCTCCATCTGGGGCTGCTCTGCGCCCTCGCTTCGTCGTATTTTGCCTGTTCCTTTGCCTCTGGTCGCCTCCCTGGGGTACATTTGCTTGATCAGAACAACAGTTAGTGCAGCGCTTCAATATCGGGGCGCTTCGCGTCTACGTGGCATCGCACCCGCCCACCGCCGTCCATTTCTGCACGCCTCCAGCGCTGTCTTTCCCGCCTCCTGCTCGTCGCCTCCCTCTACCCACACCTCAAATACGTTGCCCTACCCCTCTTACTCACTGCATACCCTGTCGCTCCCAGCTGGTATGGTAACAGTTTTGCAAAACACCACGGTATTAAGTGTCGGACATTTTGCAAAAGTCCACGCTAATAAGTGCACCACCACCCAGGTAAAAAAAATGCGCAAAACGAGAATCGAACGGCTGACCTTCGGATAACAATATTATCCGGCATCATTACCATTACACCAAGGAGGTTATAAAGGCCTATGTTGCTTACCCAGTTAGGTCAAGCCTAGGCTTGACCTAACTGGGACTGCTCATACCCAGACCTAGGGCAGGCAAGCTGCCCTAGGTCTTTGAAAATTGTTTTGCACAGTTTATTCAGTGTTTTGATGGGGTAAAAAACCCTAACCAACCCTAACCAACCCTAACCAAGCTAACCAAAGAACTCCAATATACCTGGGAGACAAGGCAGCTAACCCCTAACTCTAACCTTCTAACCCTAACCCTAACCACCCTAACCCCTAACCTGGCCCTATGCGGGCCCTACAGGGGTGGTGCAAGGCTTATTCTGTATTTTCCACCCATATATGACCTCACCAAACTCATTGGTCAATACAGCTATGATAGTGTAGTGGTTAATACATGAACACAAATTATGGCCATCATGCAAAGGTTTTTGGTTCGAATCCCACTGGTGACTTTCCTTTTACCTTTCCTTATTTGGATGTCCGGTGGCAGTGCACTTATTAGCGTGGACTTTTGCAAAAGATGTGACAGTCATAACCAGCCTTTTTGCAAAACACTTACTTGGTCTAGTGTCGCTCCCGCTTTCACTTGCTGCTCGCCTCCAGTGCCGCCCTCTCGCCTCTCGCTCGCCGCCCCGGTTCCTACGCGATACATACGCCCCCTCAAAAACACAATCGGCCTTTTTCGCGTCACCCGCACCACCATCACCCGCGCGGGGCGTCCCGCTCCCATTCTCACCCCTGCCGTTCCGCGACTCTCGCTCTGCTCCCTCTTTGAACTCCCACTCCCACTCCCCGCCGACCTGGGCGAACTCGATCCGCGGAGCAGCCCCGCAAGCGCTTATGGCAGACTGAGCAGACTCCCCGCGATATTCAGCAGGTGGACTTCGCGCCGGGCGCCGCACCCACACTCGCGGCGCGCTGCAGTCCCGTGCCGGCGCTCACCCGCGAAATGGAGCTCCCTGCGCTGGAGGCACCGGTCCCGCGCTTTGAGTGTGCGGTGCTGAACGCAGATGCGTTGTTCGACGCGGATGGGGAGGCAGAGGAGAACGACGCCCCGACCACGCTCTGCAGCGTGGCAGCCGCGTCCGGCGCCCAGTCGCGCGCGCCCACCGTCACCCACTCGTCCGCTGGCTCATCCCTTGCGTGCCGTGGCTATTCCCGCAGCACGCGGGATTGGTGGCGCGGCTATGGGTGTTGGTATTCGTTTTTAGTAGGCAGAGATCCCAAATATGCAGCATAGTAGCTCAATAGATCCATTTTTGATGTTTCATCCTTTCCGTAAATTGGGTCTCTCACTGTTTAAATCAACGTCAAGTAGTGTTCTAAGGTGTATGGAATAGCTATTAGAACATTAATGAAGACTTCTAACAGCTACAAAAAATTATCAGCCATGGACATAACATTCCGGAGATGTGCCCAGGATTGTAGTAGCGAATGTAGTTCAACTTCATCGTGTTTCTGGCACCGACCTTATAAGTCCAGATACCTCAAGATATTCCAATAGTATGTTGGTGGGGCAGCCCAGGGCTTTAATTTGGGCCCTACACGACCTTATTTCGTTCAAAATTGAGCTCACAAGGAATTATTTTCAATGGTTCTACGTTTATTCGCCTTGTGATTGGCTGATCAAGGACCGTCCCGGCGCCGGCCCGGAGGTGGCCCGATCTGCCGTTCACCCATCTCTCGCCTCCATCGGTATAAAGTTGGTTTTTAATGCATATATTTCAAAATATTTGGGTACATGGTAATAGTGGAGGAACAGAAGGCCCACTGAGGCGTCCCAGAGGTGTCTCAGAGGCGCCACAGAGGCGGTGGAGGCTGTGGAGGCGCCGGTGGAGATGGCGGGCGGAGGCGTGGCAGAAACACGAGTTCGGACACGATCACAGCACTGCCTGGCGCTTCGTCAGCCAGTACCCGCACTGGAACCCCCGGATCGAGGAGCTCGCCCGGGCGTACCTCCGGCGCGCACTCGGAGTCGCTCCCGGCGCCCCCCTTCCACCCGTGCGTGCTTTCGTTCTCCTCCCCTTGCTTATGCTCTATTCACCGCACCGCAGTACATCGCCATCCACGTCCGGCGCGGCGATTTCGCAGGGTGGTGCCCGACCACGTGGCCCGTGGACGAGTGCTTCGCGCTGCTGTCCGCATACGCGCGGCGCGTCGAGGAGGTGCGGGAGGAGCTGCAGCGCGCACGGGGCATCGAGGTGCAGCACGTGGTGCTCACGAGCGACGAGACGAATGCGACGTGGTGGGAGGAGGTCGCGGCGTATGGGTGGCACCGCGTCGACCACAGCACGACGGTGGAGACCCATAGCCGGTGGCACCCCGTCCTCATTGACGCGGCGATTCAGTCGGGCGATATGGGCTTTGTGGAGGGAAGCCAGGGAGGGCGGCGCCAAGGAGGTGGGGGGAGGCCTCAGGCGAGCAGAGGCGAGCCAAACCGCGTCTTGGGTGCAGTGAGAGGGTAATGGTTCCCTGTGAGCTCCGCGGCGTGCCCAGGCGACCTAAGGCAGGCGGGAGGAGGCGAGCAACGAGCGGCGTGGTGGAAGCTGAGGCGGCGAGGTGTGGTGCCGCGCCGCATGTCGTGGGCGCCAGGCAGTGCTAGCAGATGCGGGGTCGAGTGCCGGGAGAGCAGCAGGCAGGCCCTTGGTTCTTTATGGTTAGGCGGCGGTATATGTACGAGGAGGAAACGGGAGAGGCCGCAGCGGCGCGTGGAGGCGAAAGAAAAGAGCCGCGGCCGGCAGTGCCCAAGCAGTGCCACTGATGGCAGCATTGCTCCATCGAATGTTCCGTACTTAGTCAAGCGCCACCGTCACCGACCGGAGGCGCACCTCTTAGGTAGGTTGTTTTCATACAGAACAACCCACCTAAGAGGTCCGGTACGTAATACCCGCGGTGCCTGCTGAGGTGGAAAAAAGAATGGGTAAATTTGCGCGACAGGCAAAGAAGAGTGGGCAGGACACGAACGTGCCCACCCCAAATGCTTCGTGGCAACTAAGTTAGGCGCCGTTGTCCGCCGCCTATGCTTAGCGATATGCCTACGTAATGGTGCTTCGCAAGGAGTGGAAAAGAGTATACGCCCCCACAATACCAGTTAACCAATTTCGAACCCTAGTTTCCGAGTCAACCTGCACGCTACGGTCCGATTTTCGCCAGACCCGTCTCCCTCCAAGTAATATATTCAAGTCGGAGGGAATAATGGAATTTTGTGTGGTGACACGCTGGCAACCGTCGGCCGGCCGAAAAGCCTCGAGGCTGGGAAAATTAATAGATGCAAACTGTGTACGATACTTGCCATTCCCATTCATTGATAACAGGTCGCCGTGGTAGTTGTCTTTCCTTAATTTTCGGGAATCGGAGTACCGACTCACTTCACACATGAATTTGGTCAACGTCGTGTCGGTGGCTCCCCATTCATCGCGGGACCTCACAACATCGCACGAGAGCTTGTGCTCCGCTCTTACGCACAAGAGGAGCGTCAGTACCTTAGACCGGAACTCCGAGTTGGTATTAGCTATAGCGTGCAAAGATACAACGAAGGATTGGGATCCGAGATTCAAACACGCGCTGGTGCGGATCTTGGCGGCCTTCTGGAGATCGCGCTGAAAGTTGTTAATAACTAGGCCTACACCGCGGCGCTCGGTTATCTCATATTGGCCCGGGATTCTCCGGGTTAGATCTCCAGGTTAGATGATCTACCAGTCTCATTGATCTAATACGCACGGCGGAGCGTCAGGGAAAAAAAAAAAAATCCGGAATTGGCGCTAATTCCCGTGTCTGTGTTGTAGGGAATTGGCGCGGTTAGGCAGGAATTACATGGAAGTACTGCAGGGAGTTGGCGGGCAGATCAATATTTGTGTAGAGTATTCTTGAAAACTTTAAGCAAGGCTTGCTCTCGTACCGCTACCATCGTCCCACATTCCACGTCGTGAGTGCCCACATCCACCTGTTCAACCTACCATCTGTGTCCGTCTACCACGGTGGCGCGTACTCTCTGCGGCGGCAAGACGCAGCCTTCCGAGCGTGCGTGCCTCTCACCTAGCACAAGGGGATGACGCGTCGACCATCCGGAGAACGCGCATAGACGGGATGGAGGGCACAGGGCTACCTAGACTTTTCTACATTTCAAGGCCCCGTTGACGTTCATCAACTCATCTTCATTCGTTGACCTATCCAACAGGCGCTCCTACGCGTCCTCGTCGGCCGGTCGAGCGCGTGCACACACCCACCCCCAGCTTAACCAGTAAGAAGGCCCCAGCATGCACCCCAACAATCTTCCGCAGCACCGCTGGCAGCTGCGCACTCTCCTGCCGCGCATCTCTTGCGCCGCTCATCGCCCCTCCTCCATACCTTCGACGCCGACTCGCGCGCTGGCGCCTAGTAACGACATGCGCCCAGACTGCAGCGCCGCTTGGTGCCCGCAGGCGCAATCTGCAGTATGACGGCGGCGCGCGCGATCCACGCGGGAGGAGGCGGAGGGCGTAGAGGGCGATCAGGAGCACGAGCGCACCTGCGTTATGCGCACGATGGAACGGGGAGTTTTTCCACCCGTACCCGTCGAGTGCGTGCAGTCGCGCTACCGCATCAATCTCGCAGAGGAGATGGACGTCGATATCGACATCGAGGGCGAGACCGCACCCCCGTGCGCGTGTCCTCCGCGGCGGCCCTTCAACCGTCGCTGACGCCGCCGCGATTGGGCTTGCCCTCGCCTTTCGCTGCGTCTTCGTCGTCGACCACGCCCTTGACATCTACCTTCATTCTCTTCATCCATCGCCCACCACTCCGCCTCACACCCTCGTCTTCCAAAACCACATCGGCCCTGCCCCCTCATCGGTGCGGCGCGCGGGGTGCGGACGAACGAGTGGGAGCGGTGAAGTGGCGGGTGGGGCAGGGTCATGCTGGACCGTGAGGTGGTGCTTGGTGCGGCGGCGAGATTCGCGGGGTATGGGTATGGGATGATGGAGGGGTATCTTTGGCGATGGGTGTGGGGACGGGTATGCGAGTTGGGCATATACGGCGGTGGGTACGAGTGTGAACGAGCACGCTGCGAGTAGCAGCAAGCCGTACGAGTTTGTTGAGCGCGTGGTGGGGGGGGGGGGGGGATGTCGTTCCTGAGGGCGCTGCGTATGGCGTGAAGGGATCGGAGACAGAGGATGGGGAGGTGGACGTCGTGGGGAATCGCCGCCGGTGCGTTTCTTTCTCACCTTGGTATACCCATGCTTCGATCTCACTCACTCGTAGACGACCCCACCCGCAAGGGTCGTGTGCGGTGTAGGACGGCGATGGATGTCGATGTGGATGGCGCAGTCGATGTCGCTATCGACGTCGTTTTCGTAAACCCTTCCGTATTTTGTAACTCACATCGCTGTAGGCAAGCGCCTACCTTCTCCACCACCACAACTCTCCCTCGCTGCGCGCCCACCACCTCCATGCTTTCGCTCCCCACCCGCGCCACCGCCGCTGCCTGGAGTCCCTGCGGGTCCCTCGCCTAGCACGAGCTTGGATCGCCTCAGCCTCATGTCACCGCACCCCAGCGCTGTCGGCCCGCGTCAGGCTTGGTTTTTTGTTGGGCCCAGGGATGGGTTTGGGGAGAAGTATGCGGAGAGCGGATATTTGATGGCCGCTAGTCCGAGCGCTAAGGCGTACACCGCGAGCACGAGCAAGCCGTATGAGATCGTCGAACGCGCGGGCGGGTGAGACGTCGTGCCCGAAGGTGTGTCGTATAGCCTAAGGAGGAAGATGGGGAAGTGGATGTGGGCGATAGACTACCAGGTCTGTACCCGTGCTGCGATCTCACTCTCGTGTAGATGATTAGCCGCCGCTCGACATCCTCCAGCCATTACAAAGTTCCCTCCGCCCAAGCCCATCGCCACGTCACCAGGTCCACCGCTACGCGCCCTGCCCGCGCGCTAGGCCGCCACCACACGACCCACCGCACTCACTGCCTTTGCTACACGCGCCCACGCCTGCGCCCGACTTGTCGCTGCATCCCCTCTGCCGCTCTATGTCGCCCCCTTCCTAGAATGCTCCCTCCAGCCAAGCCCGCCTCCACGTCACCGCACCCGCCATCGCAGGCTCTTCGGTTTCACCCACGCGCACGCCGCTCTTCCTCCGCCCGGCTACACCACTCCCTCCGCCCTGTCTGCCTCCACCGCACTTACTGCTTTCGCTGCAGGCGAACACATTCATAATCGATCTTCGCCTTCTCCCGTACCATGAGCAATCCCCCTGGCAGCCTCTCCCTCCCGCATCGCCATCACGCCGTGTACCACCGCTGACCTGCGCCACGGTGGCGGCGGTGGTTTTCGATGGCCCACGCCGCCTTCGTTGCCTCCCCGCCCGGTCACATCCCCAGCATGCCGTACATCACCACCGGCGTGCCAAGCCGCTCTGACGACTGTTCGCCGTCGCGACGTTGTCCTGTGCCCCGCGCCCTCACCTCCGCCAGTGAAGTACCGCCTGCGATACACGACGCGCGTACCACCGCGGCCCTAATCCAACCCAACTACCTCCGGCTTGCCCATTACTTCGGCACTCTCGACAGTACGGCAACCTCTGCACCCAGACACCCCCATCTGCTGCCACCCCCCTCTACGACCTCCGCCTAGTGGGTCGACGCTGTCGCCTGTCGCCTCCGACACCTCACGGAACTCACAGCGCGCAACCCCATCCCATACACAGTACGCGCTGCGGTCGTGGCGCATCTCCCCCCTCGTCGCTGTCCTCATCTACCTGCTATCATCCTCCTCCCCACCTGCCGCCGAACACGAGTACGCGGAGGAAGGATGACGAGCGTAGTGTGGGTGTCCCTCAACTCTCCAAGCCGACCTCCCTGTGCAAGTCCTCCACCGCCCTGACACGCGCGTCGCCCCTTCGGCTCCTGTATGATAACCTAGCACGCACCTTGTCAATCACTTACCTTGGCATCGTATACCCTACATTACCTTACCATGTTCTCTATTCATACCTTAATGTCAGACGTCGGAACGAGCATTCTATGCGTGGCGTGCGAAGTGTTATTGAGGTGCCTAGATCATATGTAGACGAGACTTGGACGAGACGCGGGAAGAAAAGCAGAGAGATGAGCGCTTATCTCCGCACAGCCACATACTCGATAAGTAATGGCGCTCATCCGGCTAGACCGGTAACCGATCTGTCTACGGGAATACTGTCGGTAGACAGACCGGTCGATCTGGTTTTGAATTTAGATGATACGCATTTTGATGTCATTCCTCACGTGAAAATCACGACTTGCCAAATTGAGACGTAAATCCGATAACTCCGAAGCCCGAGTACCTCCCGTTCAGTAGAAATAAAATACCAAAGCTCCGAATTTGTGAAATAGATATTATCCCCTGTGTCCTGGGATTTTTTTGAGGCATTTTGGTGCAGGTTTGCGTGCCTGAGATGGTGAACGGCGGTTGTGGCTATGTTGATGGGGCATCAAACGTGACTTTCAGGAATGACGTCAAAATGCGTATCATCTAAATTCAAAACCAGGTCGACCGGTCTGTCTACCGACAGTATTCCCGTAGACAGATCGGTTACCGGTCTATCATCCGGCCCATCTATCGTTCTTGCACCGGCAGTACGGATTAGAATTCGAATGTTGATGATGCAGGAGGTAGGTAGATATATTCCGGCGTGGTCCCGTTAAGAAACAGCCGGGGTCCGTACTACATACAGGGCGTCTAATGTATGCTACGGGTACTCGCAACCTTCAGCCACTTGATCACCTGAGTAACCAGTTGTCCCCAGGGTTGTATGTCCTCCAATGTTGAGTACGAGAAAACAAGTTGTCATTCCACCGCATGGTAAAGATATTCGGCTGGTTTTAAAAATCTCGCACGCACTATAAACCGCAAACACGTCAAATGTCAACTTTGCGAGGCTTTGTGTTACATCGAAATTGCGGCACTGAACAAGGGCGAGGAGGAACGCGTCGACGGAGCTCCAAACTCGAGGGAAGTCCGGGAGCAGGTCATAAAACCGCCGTCAGAAAATCCCTGCGCAAGAGAACGAGCTCCGGTTTGGCCATGCACCCCAGTAAAGCGTGACTCTCGGTTTCGACTGCCGAAAGGCAAAATCGACAGAGCCTCCAATTTCGGGGGGTGCGTTCTCTATATCGCTCCTTGTAACGCAGGACTTCTACACTGAGTCTATGTGCAGACAGGTAGAGACGAGTCAGCGCCTTGCGATGAGCCGGGACCGGGACGCGAAGATAATGCCGCAGTTATGTGACATGTATGTGTATGATATGACTTGAAACGCGTGGTACGTGCAGGAATGGAGGAACAGGATCAAGGGCCTCAATTTGGGTCGGACGAGGAGTGTACGCGATGAGATGAGGAGGACAAGCAAGCGACCACCGGAACGAGCATCTGCAGTAGCTGCTTGTGAGGGTACGCCTCCCTCCCTATCGAGCGCACACGCGCCTCCGACGTCGGAGTCCACTCCCCATCCCCATTCTCCCTCACCGAACACTGCATCCTCGTCCCGCACCGAGGAGACGCAGGGGCCGCGCGCGCGCCATCCGAGTCGCAGCTAGAGCAGGTGGTGGATGGTGAGATGCTCTCGCCGACCGCGATGAGTAATCGACGCGGGTGGAAGGATGAGCAGGTGGAGAGGAAGATGTTCGCGGAGTATTCCAGGGACGGACACGGATGCTACACCCTTATGCTGGGGGTCTTTCCTAACGCGGACGCGGCGCCTCCGCATCCCGAGCGCCTGTGTCTCCCCCACTCTTCTTCCTCCCCACCGATGCGATGCATGCGCGCCTCTCCCTCTCCGCGCAGGCGATGGGTGCGGTGCGAGGAGCAGCTGGGCGACGCACATCATGTGCGCTTTCCGCATCCCCATCTCCATCCACCATTCCGCCCCCTCCCTCTCCTCGACGCGGCCGATGCGGTGAGCGGGTGGAGGCGCGTCTGGTGACACATGTGCCGCTCTCCCTCTTCTCCTCCCGCTCCTACTCTCGCTCCTCTTCCCTCTTCTCCATCCTGCGCCGCATACGCGCGGTTGATTTCGCGTCCGCGAGCGTCGTGCGAGGTCCGGGTCGCTTGGCACATGGCGGACATAAAGAGGCCGACGAGCATGTCCAGGAGCGAGACGGCGGAAAGAAGGACGGGAGAGACAGCGGGCGAGGGTGCGGGCGAGGAATCAGGGAAGCCGGACTCGCGCCCCGGAGATGCTGGGTGTGTGCGTTTCCGCATCCTGAATCCTCTCCTGCTCCTGCCAGCAGCACCTCCTCCTCCTTGGTTGCGCTAGATGGCGGCGCAGCCCGTATGTGCGCTATGCCCGTCCGCGTCCAGGCTACACACCCACTCATCGTCTCGTTTCCCCGGGCTCTTCCCTTCTCCTCCTCATGATCGCCTCTCGAACACAGACAGGCACGCCGCCCCTGAGGTGAGACGCAGACGTTTGTTTATGTCGCGCCGTGCCCTCCGCACGGCGTCTCTGAGTCTGCCCCGAGGCGTGCACGCCTCCGAAGGCCCGATGTGGGGCGCACTCTCCGCGCTCCGTCGTACCCACCCTCGCGCGCCAGTCTACGACGTGAAGTGCGCCGGACGAGGCGGCCCTCCCACTCCCACCATCACCTCCGCGCGCGATGCAGGCCAATCCCACTCCCCCGCCCCGGACGCGTGCAGATGATCCTCCACGCGCCTATGTACGCCCACGAGAAGCGGCGGGTGTGGCCGCGCCATCCAAGACCACGGGGACACGAGAAGCGAGCGATTCTCTGCCCGCTCCCTCCCCTCCCGCTCTCGGTGTTGTACCCCACAGAAAGAATGCTGCTGCCGCAGATGCGAAGGGACTCCTTGTCGAGGGACCGCGCGCAGGGGAGGAGGCGGAGTTCGATTGATATTCGCGCCCGCCGAAATGGGAGTAGCGTGAATGACGCTCCCGGCTCCTTGTCACGAGAGCGCGACCACGGGAGAGGGGAAGCATAATGAGGCCGGGGTCAAATGTGGTGCAGCCGATGAGAGGACGAAGGCGAGGCCAGACGGGACGTCGGAGTAACACAAAAAATGCAGCAGCGTGAGGAGGGAGGGCGGCGTACTGTAGCGGAAGCCGCAGAGGAACGGAGAGCCGCAGGGTGTGGATCCTGTAGCACATCCATTAGTCCAAGTCGAGTGGAGCAAGACATGCGAGCGAAGAACGTACGAGCGTCCCGAGCCACCCGTTCCACGAGCCGCAAGGGATTTTCTCTCCCGCACCCACCACCCGCACCCGAGCCGGGTGGACGCAGGGCCGCGCCCGCGCCCGTACCCATCCCGACCGTGACGGGCCGAGCACGATGTAATTTGCACGCCTCCTCCGCCCTTGCCACTCTGTCGTGCCGCTCCTCATACGCTGCACCCCACGAAGAATGTAGATGGGGATGAGGATGACGCGGCCGACGAGGTACGTGATGTCAAAGTTACGGGCAGAGGGTCGCCGGGGTACGCGAAAGATGCTGAGGGTGCAGTGCACGACGACGTTGCGCCGTGCGGAGCTGGAGGATCTCGGTTGAAGGAACGCGTCGTTGTGGAAGGGGGGAGGGCAAGGACGAGCCCACGTCTCAGGTAAGCGTTACATGTTTGGATGGGGAGGAAGATACGCCGGATGCAGCGTCAGCGACAGTGGTTCAGGAGAAGCGGACGCCGTCTCGCAAGGGGCCAAAGGAGGGGTAGACAGGTGAGGATGAACCAGAGAGGCGCGAGTATCGTTCGGCTGGACAATGAATTCAGTGCTTACAGTAGCGTCTATCCAAGGGGCGAACAGTCAAGCGCCATCAAAGTCTACCCTATGCAGTATGTTGGTGTTTGTCACCGGCATTGATCCACTCACAGGACTGTTCTGTCATGTGCGCGATTCTTCGTGCGTATACTTTTCGGTTGCTCTTTTCATGTCTGAAGCATTTCGGGAAGTAAATTAATCCGGAATAATACATTTACATGTGTAATCTACTCTGCTTAGCTGTATCAGAGCTCAATCGACTTTTATCACCTCTGCGGACCACCGAAATACCTTCCCGTACTCGTGTTTTGGATATTATCCCGTATCCATAGATCATGTTGTGCTTACACGGACCCTCTCAATGGGATCAGTGACGGTGACAAACACCAACATCCTGCGTAGGGTAGATCTTTGATGGTGCTTGACTGTTCGCCCCTTGCGTCTATCATTGTTAGGCTCGTGAAACCAGCCCGGCCCGGTGAAATTGATGCCATCGTAAACTCAGGCATTCACCGGGACAGGCTGGGCCCCCATGTCGCCTGTTTGGCAGATGGCAGATCTCTCCGCCATTTCAGACACTTGACTTAGAAATAAAATGGAAACGACACTTTTGCAACTCACGAACTACGCAGCAGAGCCGGGGGGTGTCTGAGGCAAAGATGGATAACTTTTCATTCTCTATCCATTGATACCCCCTTCATTTTTTTCTGCCATCCAAAAACATGTTGGTATCAATGGATAGAGAATCCAAAGTTATCCATCTTTGCCTAAGGTACTTTGAGACTTTTTTTTAAGGTATTCGGCGCGTTTGTTCTAAGTCGAGGGTCTGAAATGGCGGGGCGGAAATCCATCACTGAAACAGGCGACATGCGGGCCCAGTCCGTCCACAAGGTTACCTGTTGTTTGACGTCCCATCATTATTTGCTCTGATGTTGTGACTGTTTGTTCTCTATCCTAATCCGTCGCCGTTCCCACCCGCTCTGTCTTGTAACCGAGTGGACGTCGACTGGCTTGCGAGTCTATATCATTGTGACTTGGGGGATAAACCTAGACCCAAGGGGCAGTCGGGATTCGAAATTCGTATATGACGTCGAAAAAGTGATTTAAGGGCCTGGACCTGACCCCCCCCCCCTCTCCCCCCAAATCGGGAAGGAGTTTCTCACGGATCACGTGTTCTCACCAAACTCCTCGAAACCGTTCCAGCCCTCTTCTGGCCCGCTATTTCAGCACTCCTGGCTATCCAGCGCTCTCTGCGGTTTTCAATAAGCATTTACTCGACCACTCAAACCATCTTCTATTTTTCTTTTTCTTCATACACAGCACAAGATGAAGTTACAATCAAAATCAAGCTTGACACTGTTTTGCGGTACAACACAAGTGGCAGGCCCAGTATTTTGGCAGCTTCTCTTTGAGACTGTCGGTGCACTCTCTGTGAAACTGCAATTCATTTGTCAGGTGGAGGTTAAATTTATAAGAGTTGATTGAACGAACCCAGTGTGTCTCGCACCCTTTTTTCGAACACTCAGCGACTTTTGACTTGTCACCCTTTTCCACTCTATTTCCGTGACCTTCGGTTTCTCTGCACATGGCGTGGTTGTAATACTTGGGATTCCCAGCACTATTTGGCTGATACACGGAGGAAGCAAAAATAGTTTTCTCATGCACATGCATGTGTGATCGGTCCAAATCGGTCCGGCACTGTTCGGACTTGAGCCGGATGGTCTCTCAATGTTATATCCGTGTCGGGCGGATTCCAAATAACCGGCCGGATTTAAGCGAGCTCGGCCGGATTACCGGGTGGTTGGTGAATAGGGCCGGACGGATTGGTCCGGATGTAAAGTGATACCACAAAGTGTGCGGGTACACCGACTGACTTTGCGTCAAGGTAGAAAGAAGGTAGGAGACAGACGACGGAGCGATGCAGAGGCAAAGCACGTTACAAAGCTAATGTCGGAACCGAAGGCGCGACCAAAAAATTCCTCATTTGGACACATTTTGGCATCCGCGACCGATTCCCTAATATCTCCCTCATTTCGCATCGGATTACCATGTTTTATAGGTCATTCTTTCAGAATAATTACGGCGCAATTAGTGATGGAGCCGGATTTGCCACATAATATTTTCTTTCTATCATATGACATGGGGCCCTGTTTTGAGTCTAACATGTTCTACAGCAGCAGGTTCTAGTCCGAATAAGCTAGAAATTTGGGAGGGACGACTCTAACACAATCTCCAAAGGGTGATAGAGTCGGATTTGCATATTTCTCACCCAGAAAATTGTTATTGGACCAAATTGTCTAGAAGCCTTAGACCACAATAACTCCCTCAGTTTTCAACTAAAATCATTGAGACAAGGGACTACGCTGTCATTCTATAGGTCACTTTTGGATTATGGAATTATTTTGGTCAAAAACACGTCCAAGAAATGCTCCAATTAGAGCGCGTCGCATCCGCACGTCATGGACTGTCAATTCAGTCACATCATTTGTGTTCACAGTCACGGTAGTCTTTGTTCTCTGGCGCAGATGCCGACCAGGAAGACACTTGCCAAGGCTCGAGATAAGGCTGCAGAGAAAGCTCAGACGGTTTCCAGGCTTCAAGAGGCTCTCCGGCTGTCGAGTCCACCCTCTTCTAGCGTCGACAGTTCTCATTCTCGCCTCGACTTCCCTGACTCCGAAACTCCCATGGCACCACCTTCGGAAGCTGAGGAAGGCGTTGCTCCTTCTGCACCTCGAACTCGCTCCAGGAAGCGGACAGTATCCGATGTATCGAAGTCCGAGTCTTCGGATATACCTGTCGACAAACCTGCGAAGAAGCCGGGACCTAAGCCGAGATCTAAGCCTCTCAAAGCGCCCAAAAAGAAGGCCGCACCAAAGCCCACAGATGGCAGCAACTCGGAATCAGAGATCTCTGATATCGAGCCCGTTGTGAAGCCGAAGAGTGCGTACAAAAACTTGTGTCATTCTCTTGCCGTTGATAAGTGTGCTTCAGAGAAAAAGAAGAAGAGCGCCATTGAGTATGATTTGGACGGTGTTGAAGTTGTTCCCGTAATCGGTATCGTGTTTACTTTTATTCTTTCATTGATTCGTCAAATAACCCTGCCCAGAAATTGTCTTCATGGTCCCCGAGGCGACTTCCGATGGCAATCAGCGCGTTGCGCTTGATTCATCGCACTCTTTCGAGGATGCGGTCGAAATCATGCATGAGACCATAGGCTGTGTGAGCGTGGCCCGTAAGCCAACTCTTGCATACAAAATGTCATCTGCCGGCCAGAGAACCGCAACAGTCAATCTCCGTTCGGCGACAGATTGGAAGGGTCTGATCAGCGATTACACCAAGAAATTCAAGTCCAAGAAAGATCTCTCTGTCACGATCACGGTGCTTCCAGAGAATGTGAGTGCTCTGTCGCTTTGTCCAGCTTTGCTCAAGTTGGCCAGTACATGTTTTCTTTGCGCAGTATGAACAAGAAGGCTCCCGCCGTCAAGAAAGGCGTGAAGAAGGGTAAGATGACGGCCATAGATCTTGAAAATGATGATACGGATGGCGACGGTGAAGGCGATGAGGGTGTCGAAGATGCCGAAAAGAAGGCAATGGCTGATCTGGATGCAGCGTATCGTACATATGTCAAATGCGGCACGGCCCACCTCTGCAAAATCGATCGGGCCGGAAATCATGTTCATCTCACCTTTTCCCAGCGTCGGGCATGGGCCGTTAGCTTGGCAAGTCATTTCGCTTCTGTATTCGGATGTTATTGATATTTGATTTTCAGGTGTGCGGCACGAACAAAGTCACGAAACTAACCCCACCCGAAGGTGGACTCTTTCACATGTTCCACAGCAACAACGGCCCCCCAGCAGCCGCCCAGACTTCATACCCTCATTCACAGTGGCACCAGCTCCCTCCAATGCAGCCTGGCGGTTTCGCTGTCCCCGGATATCCCGGCTACCTGCAAGCACCGCTTTTTCCACAGTTCCCACCCACTCCAGCCCAACAACCGATGATGTCTAGTGATCCCATTGAGCCGGACGGCATCACATACCCATCTGTCATCGACTTCATTGAGGCTTTGATCATGAAAGCTCCCCAGCGTATCGCACTTCGGGATGTCGGCGAGACACTGGACTCGCTTCATTTCTTCGAGATCAACGAGATTACAACGCTCACTGCTCAAGAACTTGGGACGGAAAAATTTGGGAGTGTTGTCTTGGGTGATGCTCAGTATCTGCTGAAGCAGGTGCAGAGCGAGGTGAAGCGGCTTGAGAAGCAGGCAAAACGAGCTCGGCACTAATGTATATTATTTTCTTGGTTTTCTTGGGTATTGTACTTCACCGTATATTTGTCTATCGCAAAGTGGTAATGCGCACACAATTTTGACTACATATATCCAGCATGATGAAACCAGCCTCTTGATGCTTCAGCCGTTACTTGAGCCATCGCATTGTACAAGTATACATATGGGGCAGCCTTGTCATCCCCTTCACAGCATCGGCGAAACTCCTGCCCGTGCCGCCGAATGTAATGCTTGATCCAGGAGAAGCACTCCTCGATCGGATTGAAGTCGGGCGAATACGGAGGCAGGTAAAGGAACTTGACGCGCCTAACAATTTGATTGTCAGTGCAACTACAAAACAATGGTCGAGCTTACTTTGCATCGCACATGTTCTGAACTTCCTCGACATGATGGATTCGGCAGTTATCCAAGATCAAGACACTTCGTGGAGCAGGATACGGATTCATTACTTCCAGGAGGCCATCAAGCCACTCAACGAACTGTCCGCCATTGTAACCACCAATTTTGACATGTGTATAGATAAGACCGTCCACGGTGATCGCTGGAAGAAGTGAATACCTGTATCAAGGTCAAGTGGTCGGTAGATGGAAGAGTGGAGGGGGAGAGAAACACACCGTGTCCCCCGGACAAAATTGCATGCCTTACGGGCACGGCTACCTTTATGAGACCAACCGTTGATACGATAGGTAGTCAATAAATTTACTGCAGATTCATCTGCAGTCACCAGATACTCGGGCGGGTACTTGCCAACTTCTAGGGCAAATTCACGGTGCGCCTCTTCGCAACGTTCTGCTGCAGGTTTTGAAAGCTATAAATCATTGTCAAGTGCGCAACAATCTCGATAAAAAGACCTGCCTTTTTCGATGTCATTCACTGCATTTTGACAGGTTCTGGACCCAACTTAGCCGAGATATGACGAGCCGGTCGCGAGGTGCCTCGGCTGACCTCGAAACGGCTGTGTCGAGGTCAGCCGAGGCACCTCGCGACCGGCTCGTCATATCTCGGCTAAGTTGGGTCCAGAACCTGTCAAAATGCAGTGATTCCGAGCCGTTTCAGGGTACGACAGATCGTCCTCAGGGAAAGCTCAAGGCCATGAACAGTTGAGAGTTGTTCTTGGATCTCATCGAGGTACAGATCCGGTGTATGCTCAAGCATGCCGAGCATCATCTAAAAGATTGTGACAATGAACTTCAGTTGCAAGGACAGAAGAAAACTCACGTCAACGGCGACCCTCGACATCAAAGGAGCTCTTCCAGAGCGTGTTCTTTGCCTAGCGACCTCTCCCACTTCGTTCCAGACCTGCCGGACACGCTGTACAACTCGTAGTGGCATGTCCAGAAAAATTGCGATTTCTGTCGAGCTCAGATGAAGTCTTTGAGACATATGAATGACATGCCGCTTGAGATCATGTGAATAGTGTTGGCGAAGAGGTACTGCACGGTGTTTCCTAGGCATGGTGGTGGAGTACAAGAGTAAGATATGCGACGCGCGGCTGATGTGACCTTTGTGACACCACGCGTGGGTTACATATGACGCATTTCAAGGCGCGCATTTTTCTGGGTGAGAAATATGCAAATCCGACTCTATCACCCTTTGGAGATTGTGTTAGAGTCGTCCCTCCCAAATTTCTAGCTTATTCGGACTAGAACCTGCTGCTGTAGAACATGTTAGACTCAAAACAGGGCCCCATGTCATATGATAGAAAGAAAATATTATGTGGCAAATCCGGCTCCATCACTAATTGCGCCGTAATTATTCTGAAAGAATGACCTATAAAACATGGTAATCCGATGCGAAATGAGGGAGATATTAGGGAATCGGTCGCGGATGCCAAAATGTGTCCAAATGAGGAATTTTTTGGTCGCGCCTTCGGTTCCGACATTAGCTGTAATTATCAACTGAAGATACATGCAGAGTAATAACTGTATTTATACTAAGTACGGAGATAATCCAAATGTAGCGAGAAGTAAGGTAAAGACAATAAGTACTTGTCAAGAACAATAAAGACAATAAGAGGAAAGCATGTGTGCATAAGTCATATGGTCAAACGTGGGGAAACACTCAGTAATCCTTCATTGCGTAAAACCCCAAGGGCGTGCATCACGGGCAAAGCTGGATGCATCAGCATGTTGATCGGACATGTGCCCGGAGCACGGACAACACGTCCGGATGGTTGGAAGTAACTGACTGGAAGTTCCGGTTCGGTTAAATGAACCGGATGGATAAAGCGTCCGGATTAACCGGATGCTTCCGGAAAGGTATGGACATAACAGTATCCCCCTGTTAGGGTTCCTTGCCCCCAAGGAACAAAGGAGCGAGGGACACCAAGCCGTAGGCAGAGGATGAGGGAGTGACGTAAACGGCCTACGTGGAAAGTTGTCATGAAGTCATGTGATGACACGTGGTGGTTGGTTGGTTGTCAAGGAGACGTAAAATTTTCTCCTTCCACCACCATGTCCGCCGTCGGCGATAACAATGGGAGCGACAACAACGGAAGCGACGAGTCCACCGGCGGGGAACTCCCGAGAGGATGGCACAAGGGCAAACAGTGCCAGAATTCGGCCGAGCGCTGACAGACCTGGTATTGGGGCACCCGGGCATTTATTCAAATCTGCTCGAGTTGCAACATACTATAATGTACTTCGCTACATTACGACGTCATCTCACAAGAGCTAATGCTGGCCTGAGCAGTTAGCTAAAAGGGATATAATGTGTCTCGAACCATTAGAAAGGTGCTGGACGACAATCCTGGTAAAGGGTTGAAGTGGGAAGTCGCTAATGGAGCAATCACGGAAAGTGCCTTACCATCCTGGAAACGGATTGGGGCTACTACACATCCCTGACTAAGGGCGTATTACGAGGGAACATCCTTCTGAACCAGAGGGATCATTGTTGGGCATCATCTGATGTCTCTAGAACTGCCAAGAGGGCTGGACTTGGTCGATCTACCAGTTGACTAAGGAACCACACTCGGGTACTGGGAAGCGGCGGCTATCACGATTTTCAGACAAATCACTTAAGCGGTTCAAGGCGGAACCATTTGAGCGGATGGTTACCGAGGAGGGTAACGGAGTGCTGACGAGGAGGTCAGCTAAAAGTTGACATATCAACAATATCCCATCACGATCGTTCTAAGCGATGTAGATCTTGACTCATCGTTAAGCTCGGCTCGTTGATGTTCCTTATAAATCTCTCTCAATTTTACTAATTGCTTGATATCCGACAGGAGTTCATCGGCTAGCTGCCATACCACTAGTCATATACCCAGAACCCTATTGCTCGTTTGTATCAGTCTTGTTTATATTTAGAATCCTGCAACGTATTTAAGTGGATGGTTATGGGAGGAACACCAGTGAATCTCACCCCACCTGTTGGACGTGAAGTTACTAGACTTCACACTTAACCGGTAGAGTAGTTGTTCATTCGGAGACACCCAGAAGCTATACCAAGTTTCATTTGTTTTCCCTGTTTGAATATTATCTGTGTTGGATTTGGATCTTTATAAACGACGCGTGGACATATTGGATAAACGGAATGGACGCGTGGAATATAAGGAAACAGATCGGACTTGACAATTTGGTTGTAATCTCGCAAGGATTAGCAATCGCGGATACTATTTGGAAACGGGATTCATAAGAATCACTTGCATTACACATCGGAGTACTATCTCCAAACCTAGACCCACATCATACAAAA
Source organism: Mycena olivaceomarginata (assembly GCA_029378375.1). Taxonomy (NCBI): domain Eukaryota; kingdom Fungi; phylum Basidiomycota; class Agaricomycetes; order Agaricales; family Mycenaceae; genus Mycena; species Mycena olivaceomarginata. The sequence goes on along the minus strand of JARKIC010002241.1, from coordinate 41,471 downwards.
ACCGTTGAACATAAAATTTTGTCTGTCTATCGCGATTGCGCCTAGAACGGATTCAAGCAAGTTTTATCTATACGACTTGTAGACCTGTAAAGTCTTGCTTCTTAAAAGAGAACTAAATTTCAAATTGCCACAATCTATACTGGATTGGAACCCCGAACTTGCACGAGGACTGTAGTGTTTGAGTTGTTGTAGTCGCATTATTGAACCGCGTATTCATTTACAAGGTATATTTTGTGGTTATTTCACCGCCAGCCCTATAGTCAGCGTTTCAGCGCCAAGTCAACAGTCCAGGTAGGTGCATTACAATGTGCTCTGGCTGCAGCCAGGGGTACACATTACAATGTGTCCCTCAAGGTTGCACAGGTGGTACGCATTACAATGTGCACCCCTCCCCGGCAGCCACCCATCATTCCCGGCGTCTGCGGCATGGAGGTTCCTTTATTTGTACTTGTTGTCAGTCCATTAAAACCGTAAATTTGACTGATTTGGCCAAAAACAGTTATCCCGGGGATTTCCGTGATGTTGATGAATATTAGCATGCTCGGGCATTTCCGGAAACTTGATGGTAAATCAAAAAAGCGCCGGGTTTTCGAATGTATTTTGCATTTTGTGGGCCAATGAAGCCACTAGTGCAGAAATGCTTCTAGATGACTTCTATAGCTCTCAAACAGCTCTACAACTTTGATTTTCACAGACAAAAGGTGTTTCCGAGTGAGTTTCCTTTTTGGGACACTACCACATTGCGTCCCAAAAGGGAAATTACCACTAGAAATTGCTCCCTAGGTCGCCCCTCAACCATTTTGGCTGTTCTAATGTTACTGATATCATCTTTCATACCCTCAGAACTGTAATGGAGCATACCCAAGCAGATTACAGTGATTTATTACCAATATATTAGCCCTCAAAACCGAATTTAAGTTCCCATCACAATATCTTTGCTCTGAAGCCATACCAGCAGCTCCCAATTACCATAGCTTATATTCCTATATTATAAAATTACACAGTTACTTGCAAGGTGTGTTCTAAGCACTATGAAGCACAGATTTCAGCCACATCAGGTATGGGCAGAATTGTCCAGATTCTATTGTATATAGCCATCATAAATATCTCAAACACAGCTCTAAATGGTTTTATGCTCAGTCTGATGTTTTCTCAAAGACCTCAGTGCTCAGGAGGAGTCACAAACTCTCTATCAACATGATGATTCTGAAAGTCGATGTTTAACCCATTGTGCCTACCCCAAGATGACAAGAATGTGTATTTCAACTCAGGACTAGTGTCAGGCAGTGTAAAAAGAGTTTAGACCCAAGATTTACATTGATACCATACTGTAAGGACATGAAATCTGAAGTGTCATTTTTTACTCTTCTGTACATTTAAGGGCCAAGTAGACCAGGGAGGGTGAAAGCGAGAGTCAGAATGGCATCAGACATTCCAAATGTCCCATATCTTGCCTTATTTCAAAGGATTTGGTCAAGTATTGAGGATATTGTGTTTTTGAGGTTGGCGGGCTGTGACGAGAGGGAGTCGGCTAGAGGTTATCAAGTCGGCAAGCAGTCTCGGCACACGGTAGGTTTGTTGTTCAAGCAAGTTGCTGGGTGGTCGAACCAGCAGGTAAGTGGCGTAACAGTAGAATTGACCGAAGTTCCGGGCGTTACATGAAAGTATATATAGTAGATAGAGTTAGGAGCTAATATGAAACGTGTATAGGTAGAAGAATAAAATAGTGGGTTACGGGTATGATCGACGTGCGATGCGCGGAGTGAATAATAGTGATGTGAAAGATAAACCGTTACACGGGCTGAACTACAACTTTATGCCTATGGCTTTGTACAGCACTCAACCCACTATCTGACCAAATGTTGGCCAAAACACTTCAAATAATGAACAATCCTGGACTCCCACAGTGTGTGTTGCTTCTGAGATACCTTATTTCACTCTAGCTTCCCTCTTTAGTGCCCTATTTTTCGATTTATTTGAGGTATGGTGCACTCACCATGGGTTTCTGATGGTGCACTCACCACACTGATAGTTGTGAAGGTCTTTCAGTGTGCTGTGGGCACTTTTCACCAAGTCTACACAAGGTATATGGTAGGTAGACCCTATGACACTACTCTGCATGAAATTTGAAGGAGACAGAAGGGAAGAAAGGCGGTGATGTTGAAAACATTTACAAACATAGAATGTGTTCTGCAGACTATTTCACATATCTTGGCTTCGTACTAACACTTGGAATAACAAATGGCACTGGCTGACCTCCAGCAGACCCGAAGTTTAGAGCTCCCTGGCAGCTAGAAGGTAGGTACCAGTGTGAACAAGAAATTTCTAATATAGACCCAATAGCACCCAGGTCCCTCAAAAGGCTTATCCAGATAGGCTGGGGCTGCTTCCATGGTATATATGTACCATTATTGAGATTCAGATACCTCCTCCCTGGGGCCTATCACAGGCTATTATCGAACAGACCAATTTTAGCAGTTGAGTCATTAGCATCTGTATAACAGTTATTTTCCTAAATTTGTGTGCTAATACTATTGAGAAGCTATTCATAATGAAAATTACAAATTTAGACCAGCCCAAACGGTTGAGGGGCGACCCAGGGAGCAATTTCTAGTGGTAATTTCCTTTTTGGGACGCAATGTGGTAGTGTCCCAAAAAGGAAACTCACTCGGAAACACCTTTTGTCTGTGAAAATCAAAGTTGTAGAGCTGTTTGAGAGCTATAGAAGTCATCTAGAAGCATTTCTGCACTAGTGGCTTTATTGGCCCACAAAATGCAAAATACATTCGAAAACCCGGCGCTTTTTTGATTTACCATCAAGTTTCCGGAAATGCCCGAGCATGCTAATATTCATCAACATCACGGAAATCCCCGGGATAACTGTTTTTTTTGGCCAAATCAGTCAAATTTACGGTTTTAAGGGACTGACAACAAGTACAAATAAAGGAACCTCCATGCCGCAGACGCCGGGAATGATGGGTGGCTGCCGGGGAGGGGTGCACATTGTAATGTGTACCGCCTGTGCAACCTTGAGGGACGCATTGTAACGCGTACCCCTGGCTGCAGCTAGAGCACATTGTAATGCGCCTACAGGTAGAGCTCGCATTGGCTGGTTGACCTTGCATAGCACACGTACTGGTAGAAAGGATCAGTGTTCTCCCAATTTGGAGGCAGGTTCCAGCCTGGCTGGGGGCATGCGCGACATGGTATCGCCAACTCGCCCTGCTTGGTAGCTGCTATACCCCCTTCGTCGTGTCCCCGCTTGGCTCTTTTGTGGTGTTTTACCTCCCGCCACTGGCGAACAATGTGCATGAAGGGTCGTCGACGGTCCTAGTAATTTATTAGCCGACATTTAGAGACGTGCTGCAAGGTACCCACTGGAGGCTTATTGAGCCCATCATGATTGGTGCACATTTCGAGTCCCCGAAGGAAATCATACGCAGAGAGTTTTCCCAGACAATTTATGATCTGGAAATGGCGCAACACATGAAACGTCACGCATGTGTTTGGCGCTGTGATCGTTGCCGGCCACCAACAAGCACGCAATAGCTGTGTCCGCTGTTCCTCTGGAGGACTGTCGGGCTGCGCATCCCTTGGACATCCACAGAAGTCCACACTCATCTCATGAACACCGGTGAGATCGTAGAGAACGAAATCATGGGCAGCCGCCTGCCGGTAAGGGCAAACAACACCAGGGGGATGTCCAAGCTGTACGCGTAGACCCAGTGCCTGTAACCACCTTCGCCCACGAACGAAATTTGTACCATTCCACTTCTGCATCAATGAGTTAGCAGTTATAACCCAGGTGGCAGCTCCAAACCAAATGACGCACCTCCAAGAAATGTGTGGGGTGCTGGACGTGCGCGGCCACAATACACCGCGAGCAATACATGCCTTCTCCGAAGCACGCTTGATCCACACAACGCCAGACTGCTGGCCCCTCGCATTGACGAATCGGACATTGTCGTCGGGGATCCACACATGGACCACCAGCACACCGAGCATAGTTTTTCGGGGAACCTCGTCCCTCGCGGCATAGGTTCTCCAGCAGATATTTGTCCCTATATGGAAGCCAGTTTTGCAGCGGACGGTCCTGGACAAAACTCTGTTATTAGGATTCTTCCTGCATTGGAGGAAGGGGAAATAAATCCTTACCGACTTTGTGTTCCTCCCGGTCGACTGGACGACGACGACGTTGATCCCATCGTCAGCGGGTTCATCCGGCTGAGATTCCAGAGAAGTGTCCCCCAGCTGGTAGGAGAAGGCATCAGAGTTCCTCGCCATATTCGTCGCCAGATCGTCCGCCCAGAAATGGTCTGGTGCTGTCGCACCAGCGACTCCCGCTCCTTGCTCAAGCACACTTATCCTTGTGCGCTGTCTCTGGTTGTCCGCGGCGCGATACGACACTGATGCTGCCGTACCTGCAATTACCAGCGAGTTCTCTTTGACCTTGCGTTTATGCGACATCGAACAAGGTAGGGGTCGGAAAATTGGACGATGTAGAAATTTGAAGACAAATTTTGAGAATGCGGATATATGACCTTATCGGGGCGGCCCTGAATTTCGATCTGCGAGAGCCAAAGCAATGTTATTATACGGCAGTAGGTCGAACTTTTTTTACTCGTGCATAAGTACACTAGAGATCGCCATCTCTGCGTGCCTTCTGAGAAACAGGGCGGCGAACTAACTGTAATAAAGTCGACGAGCGTGCATTTCCTCCACAGGGCCTTCCACGTTGTAGCTCCCTTTCATTAACTGAGGGGCAGGGAGGGCGATGTGGTAATCTCCTTGGGGCAGCGAGGCGATGTGGCGATTCCCTTGCGAGAGCGGTGCAGTGTCGCGATCTCCTTGCATGCGGAGCGGATGAGGGTGATGTCTTGCTGGTGCCTGCCGTTGCTGGCCAACTGCCTGTCGAAATCCTGCAACGAGTGAAGAACACGCGAAATTGGCAAGGTTTCCTGTACTTCCTGTACACCGAGTCGGGTAGTGGATAGCGGAGATTCCTGAACGGCTGTCGGCGCATGAGGGGATCAGATCGAATGGTTGATGGCGGATTGAATGAAAGCGCACACACCTGCCGCTTTGGGTTCCTCACCCGAGCATCGTCGGCAAATGTCCCTGGTGCCCACTGCATAGCAAAGTCGACCTAATCTTCACAAAGCGTTCAACGGGCAACGTACCTTGTAAAGCCAGCGCCCCATCCTCCGTCGACACCCAGGGCTGGACTGGAGAAGAGCTGCGAAACTCATTCTCAGGAGAACAATGTGTACAGGGAGCCTCTGACACGCGTTAGTTCTTACACTGGCTGGAATGGTGATTCTGCCGCATCACGTACCCGAGTCGAGTGGAAGTCCGTTCATGGTTGCTGGCAAAGAGAAAGTAAGTGCACGTGATCGTACGTTACGGCTCAGAGCGAACAAGTACACGTGATTCAGGGTAAATGAACGCAGGCCATTTATCGAATGGATTCAAGGCAGTATTTGAGTTACTTGAGTGCTAGCGCATTAATTTTGAGTTTGGATTCGCAGTGCGCACCTCGATCTATCTGCCCCGCCTTAATGGACATTATTACAGGTTTATACCGCATCTTTATATTTACTGGTTTCAAGGACCCCAATCCTTCACGCCGGAGCTTCCACGGGTTCTACCGGGTTAGGAATTGACTCAAGTCACTTTCCAAAGCCTGGGGAAAGGTTTAGGGAACATTCTTGGGTCGGGGGTGCCATGTTCGGACAGTTCAACCCCATAGTTGAACTAGCCAAAAATGGATTATGCCGTCTTCATAACTCTCCGCCAAGCCTTCAAATTGTCTGTGAGTACGTCCTCTACCTGTATTTATTGCTATGACTACGCCTCATGCTGATCCAGGCTGTGCTTTGACTGATATGTCGATAAAGTGGCACACTCACAATGGAGTGGCGCACTCCTCGGCCACTTTCACAGGGTAAATTTCGAAGTTTATAAATCAAGGCTCACCAGCTATTCACTGCGGGAGGTGTTTTCTATTGAGTATGGACAACTTTAGACGGCAAACCCCAATCCATCCCAATATTTCAGCTTAGTCCATCTTCGAAATACAAGATACTCTCGCAACCAATATTGGGTCACAGCATGAATCTCAGTTCAACCAAATCAAATTTGTATCGAGGCGAAAATTGGGTGGGATGAAAATATTTAACCATTCTCAGATACTCGTACGCTGCCCACTAGGCCCACATTGCCCACAAAGCGAAAAGAAATGAGAATGTGAGCACTTACGTTATCTCATTAGGCCAATAAAGCCGACATCTAAGGCGATAACACCAAGCGCTGGTCAGATAAGATATACATCGCATCATTCCAATCAAAATGCCTCCCTCTACCCGCCAACGATGTGTCGATGACGAGGAGCGTCACCTCCGACGCCTGGCAACCTATCGCAAGTACCGGCAAACGTTCGTTCATTTTGTGTATTGCTCTCAAAACCGCTAAAGGCTTCCCATATTCTTTCAGACATCTCGCAGAAAGCCGCAAAAGAAACCGAGAAAGAATGGCACGAGTCCGTGCCGCTCCGACAGAGGAGCAGCGGGAGAAGCACCGCGAGGCTCAGCGGCGCTATCGGGAGCGGTAAATCTGCCAGCCTTTTGTTCGTTATATCTGACAATGTGTGTGACAGGTATCGCGAGACTATTGCTCACCACGCGAGGCGTGCCACGGTCCAGAAAAATGCTGAAGCAGGGCGCACCACCAAGCCGTGGCCAAAGGCACGTCAGTACTGGTCGGATTTGGACCTGGTTTCATCAGACGAGGAAGACGATGGGGAATGGTGATTCCGGCCAGCACACAAGGTACAGTACATATGATCTATGTACCTATGCGCATGCCATCCCCCATTGCTCGAGTTGGCGTGAATCGACAGCGGCAGCAGCAACTGCTGCCTCGGCTTCCGCCGCTGACCATCACATGTGCCTGCGTCGGCACTGGCGTCTTTTCTTGCCCCGGGTTCTGGGAAACATGGTGACGCCGTCCCAGGCGGGTTCGCTGCTATTGTCCCACCCGCCGCCGTTGTTGCCCCACCCGCTGCCAGTGCCCCACCCGCCGCCATTGGTATTTCCCCAGCCAGCCGCCGCAATGGCCATTGGCGCAGTTATCGGATAGGGTGCTATCCGTGCCTGGAGCCATACCCGAAACAGCTGGGGCCGGCAGATCGCAGCCCACCAACTCGCAACAGCCTTAGAGCAAGCTGCTTACTAAATCAAGTTCCCATAAATCATTGAAGCAGGAGCTACTGACCGAGACTACCGTCCTTCCATAATCGCACGTCAAGGAATTCCTGGTAGGACATGACCTTCTTTCTCTGCTGCCAAAACATGGCGAGAATCATCTTGCACTCGTCTTCGGAATCCCATGCTGGTAATTTAAGTCTGGACTCATGAACTAACACTAGAAATACTGACCTGCCTCACTGGAGCCATCCAGAATCGGCCAGGCAACCATGGCGTGTTAAAATGAAGGGTTAGCAGGCACGTGGCGCACTCACCCGAGGTTACATGGCACACTCACTGCATACATGATCAATCAAGGATCGCCTTTGTTCCTTGCCACCATGTCGCGGCTTGTACCCACCAACATCAACGCGGAAGACCTAATCATGGACATTCGTGGGGGAGGGCGGGACCACCGTTACTACTGCTTGCCCCCATTCCGCGGGGGGGATAGCGAGGAGAAGACTGGGCGTGGGTTTCCATTTTACCTGGTCTCGCAGGGCCGTGTTGTGGGGATCTTCGACAACTGGTAAGTCGTCGCACCATCCTACCGTACCTTTTGATGAAGACCCTTTTTTTGGCGCAGGCTTGAGACGAAAGCCAGTGTTTCCGGCTTCCCGGACAACAGCTACCGAGGCTACAACTCCGTGGAGGAGTGCATCGAGGGCTGGCAGGCGCTATGCCAGTGGGGCATCCATCCCCATCCCGTGGATCCGGTGCACGCCGTGGACACCTCGCCACAGAAGTGTGTCAAAGCCGGTGCCGCACCAAAGCAAAAAGTGGTCGACTTGTGAGTGTTTTCACATGCCTACCTGCGAATGCTTAATGTGTCCTGCAGGAAAGCACTATGTACGCCACCGCGCTCACCAGCGGTCCCACCCAGTCCGCAGAAGGCCGGACAGCACGAGGAGAGCGACAAGGACTTTGTCAATTTCGCAATTCGGGGGGCGGGTGTCGTTTCTAGCAGCGCGTATGTGAAGTTCCTGTCTAGCTCATCATTAGCTCATCATTTGCGAACCAGGGCGCGGACGGAACAACATTACCGCGAAATGTGTTTCCGGGGTGAGGAACCTGAGCTCTTGGTCACACGGAGCTTGGAGGCGGCAGCGAGCTTTGCCCTGGAGGAGCCCAAATAGATTTACGTTGTTTATGGAGCGGATTCTTCTGTAGTTGTTTCGCGCCTGAATAAATATATTTGAGGGAAAATAAAGTAAATCTAAAGCGGCTACTCTTCCAGCGTACTCTGTAAGCGATTTGCACTTGCTGTTTGGCTACGTGGTCGTAAAAAACTTACCAGTTACGATGGGTCGCCGAGGTGCAGCAGCCAGAAGACGCGCGCGAGAGGGCAAATCACCCGTGAAACCTGGGAAACAGGGCTGGGTCCACGGCACCAAAAACTAGCTTTCTTCACTGCCTACAAGGAGGACTTCACTGCCGCGTCAGAGCTGAAGGCGACTGGTGGGTTCTACACGCGCATCGCGAAGCTGTACTTGACGAAGTACGGCTACAATATGGCCTGGAATACGGACCTGGAGGAAGGCCAAGACGTCGCAGATGATATTGACGAGGACGAGGACATCGATACTCTTCTGCCAGAGGTCGCTGAAGCACAGTCCGCATACTATACAAAGCTGCGCAACAAGATCGCAGTCTGGTATCACGCGCAGTACGGGGGGAACATACGGACAAAACAGGTGCCCAAGACCTTCAAGCAGCTGTTCGACAAGGCCGAGCTGGAGCCATTGGAGCCGACGAGAAAGCACGAGCTACACTATTACTCGACAAACTTTTACGCCGAGAGAATCAAGCCGCTGTTTGTCACACGGTGGGCCACGGCCACTCGAGTGGCAGCAGAGCGAGGAGAGAAGCTCCCGGCAGAGGTAGCCGTGCGCCAGCAAGCAACGAAGGAGGCATGGCTGGCGGAAACACCCACATTCTGGGCAGAGATTTCCAAGACCATCGACAAGATCCACGAGGCCGCGATTGAGACCTACAAGGTAGCGCTCGCAAACGACACCCCATCGACAGCCGAGGAGTATAGCATGTGAGTTGAGGGATTAAATTGTCGATGATCTGAGAGCTGATGACGTTAATCTTTGGTGCTCTGAATAACACGGCCTTTTACCTTACACCGTTTGCAGAGGCCACCCAACAGCAATTTGGGATGAATGTTAGTATCTTGCTTTGCGGCCCAGTTCCTGATCGCGGTGGGAGGATTGAAGTCAGAAGGTGTGTTCTGACGCGTGAATTGGTGATAAGGATCTCAATCGAATGCAGCGTGCATGCTGGATTCTCCAATGGCCTCGTGCCCAGGATCTGGAGTGATTTCGACCGTGGAGGGTTCGACGCTGCACAGCGCAGCTTCGTAAATTTCACACATCATTGTTTCAGTAAGTGATATGTTATTCATTCAGGACAAATGATGACATTTTTGTACTTAGCAGAAGAGGAGTGTCGTGCAAGAGCTTTGACTGCAATCCCGCCAGCATCAGCCTCTGGCAACGGAGCCACAGGCCGCGGACCCGACGTTGACGCTCACGGTACCCCCGCCGACTCCCCCAATCCCATACCCGCTGCCGCTGCCCCACCCGGTACTCCCACCCCCACCACTAACCCTGCTGCCGTGCCCGGTACACCCACACCCAGCCCTCATCCCACTGCTGCAGCCGCTGCTGCACCCGGTACTCCCACCCCCAATACCGACCCCGACGCTACCCTATTCCCAGGCTTCGGGATGAGCGAGGATGACGACATCCTGTTCCCGATGTGGGGCACGGACATGGACGATGCCGGGTACACAGGCCCAGTGGTCGGTGCCGCACTGAGATGGGAAATGGCGTTGATGTCGCCGGCGGAGAGTATGGACTATATGGCGGAATTGGCACACATATCGCCGGAGATGCTGGATTCGGCCAACGAAAGGGCAGAGGCTCGGTGCAGGGCAGAGTGTGATAGCAATGAGGCGGCGGCAGAGCGTGCTCGGGACGAGGCGGCGGCGGAGCGTGCTCGGGATGAGGCGGCGGCGGAGCGTGCTCAGGACGAGGCGGCGGTGGAGCGTGCTCGGGACGAGGCAGCGGTAGCGGCAGCGGCGGAGGCAGCGGCAGAGGCAGCAGCGGCAGCAGAGGCACCGGAGGCAGCGGAGGCAGCGGAGGCAGCGGCGGCGGAGGAGGCAGCGGCGGCGGAGGAGCAGACGCGACCCAAGCCGAAGCCAGCCTGGCTTGGAGCCCAGTCGGGTGGTGACGTGGCTCTGGAACGACCCGAGGGACACGGTGAGGAAGTGAAGGAGGGACAGCAGGATGAGGAGGGTGGGTGGAAGCACCACGACAAGTAGAGCTGGCCGCAGGAGCTGATAAACGCGGTGAGGGCCTTCGAGCGGGGCAAGCCTTGGGGTGGCGCAGAGTGGGAGTCGTGTGTGGCGGACTTCATCGCGCTAGAACGAGCATCCGGCTTCCCAGTCAAGGGAGATGTTCCTGCGCCACAAGGGGAAAAGAATGTGCGGCCGGAAGAGATTCCGATGTTCATGCAGCGCCGCAAGTGGGACAAGGAGGTGACACTGAGCTCGGGGATTGGACCGGCCAGCGCAAAAGGCTCATTCGCAGATCGGTGGTGGGCTTGGTGGATGAGGGCGCAGCCTGAGACCCGTTTGCAACCAAATGGGAAATTGGGCCCCGCTCAGGCTATCCCGCTGGAGGAGTGGGTGAATATCTCGAAAATGGCCGGGAAGAACGGCCTTCTGCTGTACATGGGCGGTTTGTTGTGGTGGGGAGAAGCAGCAGCTGCCGCGATGGACTCGGTGATGCTACTGGGAGATTGGCAGATCGCCGTGTTCGAAATGTCGTGCACTCTGAGAGTTGCGGTTGTGGCAATGAAAAGGTGTGTCTGGACTCTCTCGACTTGACGTGGGAACGAGATGCTGATTTTTGTATGATAGTGGCTTCAACTCGGATGCAGAGGAAGAGAATGAGGCGATGGTTGTTGAGCCAACCACCCGCACAAAGCGCAAGAGATCTGAGGGAGACGAAAGGGGAGGGGAAGACAAAGAGAATGAGCGGCCCAAGTACGTCAAAGGCCCGATTGGGAAATCATCTTGATAACATCCGAATAGGAAACGCCGTGGAGCCAGGAGGTAAAAGACCACTGTCACTCTGTGTGTTGCATTGGTGGTCGTGATTAGATAGATTTTTCGTCTGCATTCTTGTTTTCGTTGCCACGGAATGTGAAAAAAAAAAATTATAAAGATAGCATGGGATTTTCCTGAGACGCCGTGAGATTCAAGATTAGACTAGGTATGGTGTCGGACTTGGAAGTCTTTGAAGAATGCGTTGAAGAATGCGGAAGGATCGGAGACGACGCAGCTGTGTTCGGGGATGCAAAGGATGATGAAACAAGCAGAGTAAGCCATGCCAGGCTGCCGGAGTGATGGGGCAGGAATAAGCGGTGATGTGGCCCAAATAATGCGCTAGCGAGAAGCCGAGGGAATATCCTGCTAATATTATCTGTTTTCGGGTGCCAAATAGGCGCAGGAACGGCCAAATATGAGATTTTCGGCCGCAACTCAAATGGGGTCAGGAGGCAGGTACATTGCATTGTGGGCAGCTATTGGTGGGTCTACTATACAGTGTCCACCATGCAATGTACCCCCGGTCACGGCCAGGGTACATTGCATTAAAGGTACAGATATTCCTGATAGGTCTGACGAAGGCAAATTTTATGTTATCGCCGAAAACACGCTCAACTTTTCATTGCAACCTTGGGCTCATATCAAGTCATTTCAGCCCATGAATTGGTTTAATAGAGTTGTTTTAGCTATAGTATTACTTGAAAAATACTTTCGCGGTAGGTTCACAAGTTGTTCTTTGCACTCATGTTACAACTTGTAAGGCCGCTCAGATTCCTTAGTAAACCCAGTCGCCTTTCAAGCTCTCATGATGCAACTATTTATGTTTTGCATACTACTCGGTAGTCTCAGGTATTTCATGGATGGCTTCCCACCCCAACCACATTCCTTGACGAAAAGGTAATTTATTCCAGGTCCTTCACTGTACTTTGGATTTTCTTTTGCGTTATCGGTCTGGGCGCTTATTGGGCGCTTAAATTAGGTCTGTGAACGTCGCAAATTTCTTTGATATAGAACCTCATAAGGAAACGACTTGAATACCCCAAGGGTTCTGTATCCTCAAAACTGGGAAATATGCACTTGTTCGCTACCTATAGACAAACCATTCTGTTATCGGTTCTTCCGAATCTGGCTTTTCGTATCATGTGCCTCTGGGCGTCTCTCGTCTCTGTCTCGTTCTTTCTCTCCGCCACCATGATTTACTCGGACTTGGGATACTTATCATCTGTTCTTATCTGTACCCCAACTTGAACGACTCTCCCCGGTCAACAAAACTGGCTCTGGTACCGGTTGGAATGTGATCATTGCTGCGCCACTGGGGTAGACTCATCCTGACTTTCCTTCAGAATGGACGCCACTCTACTTAAAACCCGAAAAAAGCCTTCGTTTGTTGCGAGCAAGAGTAGCGTTAATTTCCTGGACAGTCTAACGGTGAGTCTGGCTGCCCATAGACGGAATCAAAGCAGATTTGCTTTTCACATCTTGTTTCACATCCACCACCAACAACTAGTTACATTTGAAAATGGATTGTTCTACGACCGCGGTTAACTCCAGTGCCAGGGAGGAGGCGCAGGTGGGAGGCGAAAGTAGATCGCGCGCCGGGTCTTGATTGATAGGGCCATTGTGGTTACGGAGGTTATGGGATCAGCTTAGTGTAAGGGGATCGCGCATCAAGATCTCTTGGTTTAACATGGTATCGTATCACATGGTGCCCCTCAAACCCTCTTTCATTTCTTTCAGCACAATGTCCTCTCACTCGAGCGCCCCATGTCCGCCTTGCAAGCAGACGGAAGTGAAAGAAGGTGCGTCTTTTTTCTCCCTTGGCGCCTACTCACTGGTTCTCACTTCGGCCTAGAACCTCTGGATCTCCCTTTGTTCACGTGCGATAACCCGACCACCGTATTCACGCCTCGCAAGGACAAAGCCCTGAAACGAGGTATGTGCCCATGGATTATTTAATTTATTCTTCCCCCGCTCACTTGCCATGCAGAAGCTATGCATCTCGAGGATGGGGTGCTCGCCACAGGTCGCCTCGAGACCTGGCTGGAGCACTATCGTCCCATGGACCACCACGGACAACAACAGCAGCGCACCGAACTCTTGAAGCACACCGAGCGTGTCGCACGCGCCGCTGTGAGGAAAGCAGCCAATAAACAACGCCTTGAGCGCAACCGCGTGCTCTACGCCAGTGCGCACCAGAGGCCACAACCGAGCAACCTTGGACCGAGCAACCTTGTGTCACAGTCGAGGGTGCAGCAAAACACAAGGGCATTTCACCACTTGCTCGTGCCTCGCTCGGAAGCTATGAGGGGCGGCAGACAAATTTTCCGTAAACGCTTCTGAGGTTAGAATAGAATATCATATTTTTGGAGAGTTCAGAATTGGCCACTGGATCTAGTACTGCACACAAAATATATATATATATTTTCAAGCGCTACTTAACTTAGACGCCAAAGATGGGAGATCAAATTTTGATAATCACCGCCGGCTATCTTTACTTTTCCTTCAAGTCGCTCAGCGTGGCGCCATGGGCTCACCCATATGCCCATGGCGCCGCCGGTCAATCAGCTCCCTTCCTCATTCTGGTTGCAAGTCGCTGTATCCTCGCACACCCATGAACACCTCACACTCATCCGCCTCACCAAGCCTGTCCAGGCTGCTGTACTACCTGTCCTGTACTGCGACATCACAGTAACACGATTCATGGCTCACGCTGTTGTGAATACTCTGGCAACAAAGACACACCTTCTCCCTTTCATATATTATATTATCGCTCCTGCTACATTTGCTACGTTATATCAATATCTTGACACATGTCAGCAACGGCCTCTGGGTCGGCTAAACAGCGAGTAACCCGGCGAGAACCCCAACCAGGAGAAACCCGATAGACGCTAGTAGCTCGTGTGTTCCCCGAGCAATAGGACCAGTTGTACGGCGTCCTCCCTAGGAGGCCGTATGTCGTAGGTCGGGATGCGAGGCGGAACCCGGAACGAGTCGAAGAGGGTGTGATATCCACTCAGGTACAAAACCCGAGGCGTGGATACAACCCGTAGTACAGTGCGAGGGAAGCGGGGCAGGGTGGAGACAATGCCTATGTCAAGCCAAGGTAGAAGCCTGAGATTAGACGAGGTAGAATCTACTGTACATGGAGATTCTACCGTGCTTATATAGGCTTCTAAATAAATTAAAGCGATCACGGTCAATCGCGATCAGTTCCTGCACCGTAGCATTAAGGAGCATTAATGCTGATGCTCCTGGACTCCTCTGTGTTGGTTTCCGTGGCATCGGTGGACCTAGGAGACCCGACGTTCGGGTTTCCTAGTCCTAAGTGTCATCGTATCCAGTGGTTCAAACCCCGATCGGGTTTGCAACCACTCCTGTACTCCGTGTACTCTCCTGTGTCAGTCCTTGGTGCGTCCGGGGACTAGAGTCCGTCTGTCCGGGTTCCTAGTCCCTAAGGGCCTGATCGGGCGCCGCGCTTAAGCCTAGGCCTACGCTTGCGGCTAGTCTATCAAAAAGCCCCAAGTGTTTCCCACCCGCTTGACGCGTAGAGTCACATCATGTCACCCATGTAACAGTAGACAATAAACTTCTTCGCCCACATCTCTCGTGTTCTTCTGGCACACCGTCCCTCATGGCACGCGACAACTCGGCCAAGGCACGCCGAATGGCCCTCGAGCATGCCAAATCACGTAAAAAACGCGACCGACAGCGTAAAATCAGACTCGTTGCGGCTCTGCTTTGTACTGTCGCGGCTTTCACTGTATCCCTTTTCCTCGACGCTCCGGACCCTACACCCATGCACACCTCCCTTCTCACGGGTCAGATGTGGCTGGGTGAGCTGCTGAAGGGTCATCCTGATCGCTTTCGGGACCAGCTCGGTATGGCAAAGCATGCCTTCTTCAGGTTATCTTTCGAGCTGCAGGCATACTGCGGTCTGGTTTCCACCAAATTCGTCACAGCTGACGAAAAGCTGGCGACATTTCTCCACTTTGCACGGACTGGATGCAGTAGCCGCATGCTGCAAGAGAGATTTCAAAGAAGTGCAGACACAATTCACAAGTGAGTCTCCTTCCAAATTTACGTTGACTGACTCCGACGCATCCATCCATATCAATTTACACGATTCTCCTTCTCCTTGTTGGCTCCTTCTATCAGAAACATGTCCATCTTCCCGCAGATGAGACGCCGCCAGAAATCAAAGAAAATCCGAAGCTCTATCCATACTTCCGCAATGCTCGGGGCACCATTGACAGATCCCATTTCCATGCCTGGGTTCTTTCAGACCTCATGGCTCGATACCGGAATTGAAAGGGCTTCATTGGACAGAATTTCCTTGCAGCTTGTAATTTTGGGATGCTCTTCGTCTATATTCTGAGCGGGTGGGAAGGCAGTGCTTCTGACGCTGCAATTTTCGAATATGCACGCGATAGGGATTTCACGGTGCCACGAGGGAAGTACTATCTCGCAGATGCTGGGTTTCCTCTCTGTGATGTCCTTTTGACACCATACCGCGGGATTCGATATCATTTGAAGGAATGGGGCACTGCAAAGCAAAAGTACGTGAACTCGAAGTAGCAGCTTTTGTCGGCTCACATTATTCTGAATTTGCAGACCGAAAAATCACGAAGAGCTCTTCAATCTCCGACATGCGCAGGCACGCAATGTCGTGGAACGTATCTTTGGTATCTTAAAGCGCCGATTCGCTGTCTTCACCCATGCACCCGAATATCCGGTAGAGATGCAAGCCATGCTCGTCGCGGCAATTGGTGCTCTCCACAACTTCTTGTGTATTCATGATCGCTCGGATGAAGCAAAGGATCTCGAAGGTGATGGGGTCCCCGGGCCAAACAGTCTCAATGATTTTGTGCGCGACGATCCAGAGCCTCGGCAGGTCCTGCCCGAGGAGCTCGGAATGCATATCAGTGAAGAACGCATTCGTGCCTCCAGCAGGTGGGATCGTATCGCAGAAAGAATGTGGCAGGATTACCAGGCATATGTTGCCCAACGCGGCGAGGCAGGGGAGGGAGCGTAGATTCAATATATGGATTGAGAGTATCTACGCATTGATAGAACAGACAATAAACAAAAGGCATATGTAATTAGAACTAGAGGGTTGTTTCGGTGAGATAGGAACGGATAAAAGCGGTGTGTCTGCTCTTTTTAGTGGTGCTAACATATGTACGTGCAATGTCAATCTCCTTCGTAAAAAGGTGCATGACAAGAGGCTCCTCCCCCTCAGATAACTCGTCCTCCTCCATCATCTCGATGGCGCACTTGGTGATATCGGGGCTTGAGGGAGTATTGAGAGACATCGCGACTTGACGCAGTGCACCCGCAATCTCACTCATGGCGTCCGTGTTGTGCTTAGCACGACGAGAAGGAGCTGCCTTGTTGCGGGATGACGATGCCGCACGTTTACGACTGGTCGATGGGGCAGCGGCGGGCGAGGATGCCACGAAATCGCGGTCTAAATCCATACCCACGAGTGTCTGAATATTGGGTCAGTGGCGGCGCCGTCGACGAAGCTATGATAAGACATACATCGAGGGAGGTGTCACCAAGGAAGGAAGACGTGCTGTCATCCTCCTCCATGCCCGGTGTCTGTGTGCTATCCATCTGCGACTGGGAAAAAATGTCGGATGGAGCCTGAGAGCCACCAGCATGGAATGCACCAGCCCCCGTGGCGACTGTACCGTCTACCAGGAAGAGGATGTCATCGTACAAGGGGAAGGGCTTCTTGCGCCACTTCTTGGCATTCTCGTGTTTCTACAGGTTACCCGTACGCATCAAAAAGAGAGAGAACGAATACTATTGTGCACCTCGAGATATGCTGCCCACACGTCGTCGCTGGCAGTAACCAGCTTCAAGCCCTCGTCCCATCCAAAGCCGGATAGCGCCCGTAGTTTTCTTACCTCATTGAAGCTCGCTTTAAGCTAATAACTGTGTGAGCAATCACTTCTCCTTGACAGTCGGAATACTCACGTTTGTCCAGTGGTCCGCACACTTCTCCGCAGTCTTCTCCCCACCCTTCCTGTTCTCACCAGCAACAGCGTCACAGCACAGCGGCCAAACCTGCGGCTTCCATCCGTTGATTGATGTGCTCAGAACCTATATAAGAAACACACAAATAACCCCACTTGACTCGAGAGCGGCACAGAAACAGTCCAGAGACTGTTCCAACAACCAACAAACAAATCAAACGGCAATATATGCGCGTTTCCAAAGATCCTGACGAGTTACAGCCCCTAGTACAGGGCCTTGTAAAGGTTGTAGGGAGAGGTTTCGTATCTCAGAGAGATAATAGAGCAAACTGCGTAGAACGTGTTTCTAGACACAGTGGAAACATTGTTTCCAAACAAGATAGATTTATAGCTTCGCAGCGTGTGTGTGTGTGTGTCCAAGCGACAGAGAAACAAGTTTAAAGTAGTCCCATAGACTCAAGTAAGGCCCCTAGTTTATAGGCCAAGAACATTCACAGAGCTTTCCCTAAAGAGGTACTTTCTGAGCAACGCCAGCAGTCACGTTTCCAAAGTTTTCCCTTGACAGTACTTTCTGAAACCCGCTCCGCAAACAACAACAATAATGTTTCTTTCAACAGAGTCCCAGATCCAACAGATTCTCAGAGTTCAGACAGTTTCCAGGCAAAGCCCAAGTGCGTTTCCAGAATAATATATGATTCAGAAACAATTAAGATTTCGACTAATAGTGCTACTCTATAAGAGTGCGTTCGCCGAGGATCCCAGATCAACCCAATGCGCAAGCGTATAGCCTACTAGTTCGGGGGAAGATGCTGTGTCCATCGTAGAAACACCCTCGGATACTTATACAAACCGCCAAGACACTGTTACAAAGCCCAAAACACAATCCCAATGAGTCAAATGTCTGTTTATCCGCCTCTTTAACCGTGTTTCCGTCGGTTGTTCTTCCGAGCGTCGCCTCCCATTGGTTCCCAACTGTGAGCACGCCATGTTCCCTTACCAATTACGAGGCAGGAACCCGTCAGCAGCACCCCTGTATTATTCAGAGGGTGTGTCAATCACCGATAGATCGGCACTGCATCTCGTTCGACCTGTTTCTGCTTCAACTCAAGTTTCCCCTTGGTTCCAAGTACGGAACTTGATAGTACTCCTTTGTAGGTCTCGGTAGATACCCGTTTCTCTGGGGTTTCCCAGAAAGGGTTCTTGAGAAAGAACCTTAGAACGCCTTTAGAGTTGTGATCCGGATCCACAGGATAGCCGACCACCTGTTTCGGTGTATCCGCATCCGATGGAAACCGGCAACTCTGGCAACCGAAACACTCGTGACCGAATGCGTCTCCCCTAGCGTCTCAACACAACACAACACATTGCCAACTCCCGTTCCTTTGACCCGTTTCCGTTGTTTAAGTGAATGTTGGAAACAAGTCAAAAGAAGTCCCTTGACTTATTATCTGGCTGCACGTTTCCCTTACAGTTTTCAGGGCGAGACTAGCCAATGGACGTTCTAATTCCTTAGAACGTCCACCCGTTTCTCTGTGGTCCGCCCAACAGCTACCAGGAACCAGTACTGTTGCATAGAAACAACAGTTTCAGCAATGAGCACGATCAGAAACACGCAAAATTACGTGTATCTAACCATGGCCCAATTACTGGCTTATCACCGTTGTCGGACTGCATTCCGGCTTCTTTGGCCTTGCGAAGCGTTGCGACGAGGAGGGCATCGGCACTGTCACTCCAGCTAACACGGGTACCGGAAGCCTCTTTCTTCTTCTTAGACATTTAAGGCAGATTTGTGTACAGAAGGTAGGGAGGAATGAGGGGAAAAGGCTGGAAAAGGAGACAAAGCGTGTGCCGGCCTAGGAAAATTGAAGGTGGACGGCTCCGAGCACTATCACGCTCCGCTTTGATCCCGCTTAGGATTGCCAAGGCGTCTGTGATCATTTTGGCGGGGATGCTTGGCCGAAGCGCGGCACCCGATCAGGCCCTAACGTCTTCTGTATTCCGTGGCGCAGACTCCCCGAGTCTGCGGCTTTAGAATCCGAGGCCGGGTTTCAACCGTGAGAAGGTCACATGGTGGCGTCATGAGAGTCCCGTGCCGCTAAGACGCGTCTGTATCCATACGGACGCGTCGCGCGAAAAAGTAGAACCCAGGCGATTCATGACATCACCCCCCCTCTTCAGGGTCGTTGTCCTCAACGACCCGTAGGTACCCGTCCCCATCTTCCCAATAATTCCTGCAAGGCGAGTTTTATCCTTCAAAATTTTCCTGTGTCGTGGGGCTTATTGTCACTGCCCATCGATTATTACCCACGAAGGCGTCCTTCTGTCTTCTCCGTTCGGGAACCCGCAATCCAAAATATCCAGCATTCTTCCTTCGTGGTGGTCCCGTTATCCGGATTGTAAACACCACACCATGGTCGTAGGGCTTATTGTCACTGCCTATCGGTTATTGTCGCGCCGGCGTCCCCGTTGTCTTCGGTGCTCGACTCCCCATGTTGTGGTATTTCTTCCCCTCTGTGGTCCGACCCTTTCTGGTTCTCTTTTGATCTACTTCCCAAAGTAGAATCCCCTAAGCGCGGGCCGTGCAGGTTCTTTTTCCGACATAGGGGTTTCATCTGGGTTCTGATCCTATTCAGAACCCCGCCCCTGTCTCGGGTTCTGTCCCTTTTCCCGTCTCCTCAGGTTTCTTGTCTTTCGCCGTCATGTCCTCTTCTTTGCGAAACGTCGCCCTGGCATGGAATCTCGGATTTCGCTTTTTCCTCGACCCATCGACGTCTCCCCGCTTCTTGTTGGACTGGGACCATCATAAAGCGGATGGGACCCGCCTTGCACTCGGGTATGGTGTTGAAATGCTTGCTCGGTGTCTACAACAGCAGTACTAGTTTAATCAAGACCCAACGAGCAGAATGCGAGTTGCTTGATTAAGGCAAAAACGCAACTACTAACCAAATCCTAACTACTTTCCCCTTGAATGGTTTAGACTGTGCCGCCGAGTACGGGTCTTTTGAACGCTTTAAGAAGGTTCAAGGAGCACAGATAATCCAACAGAGGTTGCGAGGAACAAGCCTGTTTTAAGAGGTCTAGTCCGAAGTGCAAGGTTTGATTTAGAGTTTTAGACCTCTTTGAGCAATGCCAAACGAGTGCCTAAGCCAACAAATCGAGTTTTAAAAGCTTTAGAAGCTTGAGCCAACAATCCCAATCCTAACAAGGTGCCGTGTTCTCCAAATCCCAAATAATAAGCCTTCCAAGGCTACTGTAGTGCGGTGCCGTGTTCTCAATCCTAATAAGCTCTCTCTAGCTTCTTAACCGTTTCCAATCCCAAGATCCCGATCCAACAATTGATATTGAGTTACTCGTGCAGACGAAACAAAACTTCTTAACGAAGTCAGTCCTGGGTGACAAGTCCTGAATCTCCGTCGTTTATCAAGCAATACCCGGTAAAGGCTAATGCTCTTAGTGACAGAAAGTTCAGTTCCTATCCATGCCAAAACCTCCTCCTTAAATACTGTACAATTACGCTTACAATACGATGATTAGTCTACTGGCTGGTATATGAGTAAGGTGTCCGTCGTTAATCACGTGTGGGTAAATATATAGGATCCTCGTGTGTCGACCCCTTAATGCTTGAGTGTGTCCGGTGTGACTGCTCCTTGTCCGATCGTGTAGACAGTCCCATCTTCTATCCTCTTGTCCCCCATTCAGGACCTTCAGTTTTAGGTAGATGTAGGTACTGGCTTTGAGCCAGTACCTTAATCGGCCCAAACCGCCAAGTGGTTGTGGAGATATGTGAGTTACCGTCCTGGCCTGGTTCAAGTAACCAAATCAGGATGGCAACAATGATCGGATAGTTGATAAGCGAGGTTCAACCACAGCCGGGGTGACCGGTTACTGTTAAACCCGAATCACCTGACCCGTCGCGCAAGGCTCCCTCTGTAAATCAAGCACAACAAAGCACTTGAACACCTAATCAAGACCCCACAGTGGTACCCCCAGATCATCAGAGAGGATGATTAATATTGCCCGTGTTGTTTGTAGGCCCCACGATGCCTTGATTAAGCAGTGATGCTTAATCTTGGCAATTAAACCCTTAATCATGGATGTCAACTAGTATGAACTTTCCAGTTGATGCATCCCAGGCGGACTTGATTAAGGTCCTCATGCAGGATAAAGCCCTGATTAGCCATATAGGACTTATGCTAATCCTTTGGAGCAGCGCGCTACGTGATTAGGGTAGAAATCGGCAAATTCCTTGCTATTTCACCCATGGTCCGTTTCACGGCTTATCATCTCCCCCATTCTTTGCTATTGACCGTCCCCAGTCAACCTTTCTCTGATTCTCCCTTGGCCTCATTGTATTAGCCTTGATTAAACACGTTCAAGAGCCAAGCTCTTTTTGACTCGTGAAACCATCTACCCCATTTAAGACCCAGCCGCCGGCTCGTTTGCACGAACCATTGATAGGCCCTATTTCATGCTTCTAATGAGCACCGCCACAAGTTTGACGTGATCGGCATCAAGACCTCTTGGTGGAACCAAAATGTTGTCTCTGACCTCTAATCACACCACCCTTGCTCTTCCCATCACCAGTTCCAGCCCAACTCCCTTAATCAGAACACCCTGGCGACTTAGAAGGCCGCGAGGATACTCTAATCCGGTCCCTGCGCTTTCCTGACTCAAGGTTTGTTGCAATTTTCCATATTTGGATGTAACGTCACTGGGTTTTGCAGGGACTGCTAATATTAGCGTCGCGACAAAACTCAATCTTGGTTTTGAGAAGGCCTCTTAATTAGAAGACTTCTCGACCCTGCGTTTCAGTTTGCCGGCCGCGGCTCCGCAGCTTTGCATATAGTTCCAAGTCGCCGTCTTGACTCCAAGTTTTTCTCTCCCTCTCTTCCACTATCCCTGGTGCTCGTCACCATGCATAGCGAAGCTCCTCACTGCGTCTGGGCTTCTTGGAACCACCCCGCCTCAAACGCCCTCAGCGAGTACCTCATCGGCATGAAGTTGTTGGAGGACGACACCGCTGTTCGAAAGGCGTTGCTCCACGCGCTGCCTATCCTGGTGAGTACCGTCTTCCCATTCCCTCCACCCTCTCTCTGACCCACTGGTGGCTCTTCTAGCAATATCACCATGTGTCCTTCATCATACCGCACGAGCCATTGCCACTCGACTTCCTGTCTTTCATCGCAGCTATCAACGACGTCTTCTACTTCCTGGATGTCGTCCCGCAGACCTGGACCCGCTATCTGTTCGACCCCTCTGACGAAGAGGCGGAAAAGGTGCGTCCCCTTACCCCTCGTCACCATAAGTTTCTTACAGACCCATTCCAGCTCTCGGTCCTGCCCCTCGACTTTCAGATCCCCGAGCTCGACTACCCGAACTTCACCAAGGTGGCACGCGACTGGTCAATGGATCCCTCATCTTTCCCTCTTTGATTAAGCTAACATGCCCTTAATCAGGGACCCTCGACGCCCCGCCAAGCGCAAGGCTTCGAACGAGTCGATTGCCAGCGCAAACGCGCCTCTCCCTCTCGTAGGTTCCTTCCCTTCGACTCGCTAACTAACCTGACCTGCCCTTTTTCTAGACGTCCGCCAAGAAAAAGCGTAAGGGTGCAGCCGGCAAGCGCGCCAAAAGCGAGGCCACCGTCCACGACGTCTCTGACAACGAGGTAGGCCCATTCACCGCCTTATAACCGTTTGCAACCACTCCTGTACTCCGTGTACTCTCCTGTGTCAGTCCTTGGTGCGTCCGGGGACTAGGGTCCGTCTGTCCGGGTTCCTAGTCCCTAACGTCTTCTGTATTCCGTGGCACAGACTCCCTGAGTCTGCGGTTTTAGAATCTGAGGCTGGGTTTCAACTGTGAGAAGGTCACGTGGTGGCGTCATGAGAGTCCCGTGCCGCTAAGACACATCTGTATCCATATGGACGCGTCGCGCGAAAAAGTAGAACCCGGGCGATTCATGACAACGCAGGTGAAAACTGTGATCTTTGAAGACCCTGATTGTCGCGTCGATATCAAGCAGTGGGATGCTATCTTCCCTGCAATGAAGAACCTCACTCACCTGGTCCTCCCCCCATCCACTTTCCTCATGTCCCCCGACGTTCTACCTCTCATCAAATGCCGTCTTCGATACTTCCAGGCCCTATCCTTGGTCGAGGGAGTTTGGCTCAATTTTCTCAGCAAAATACACACCCTCGAAGTATTTTTACTCCACAGAAGTCTTCACGGACGCATGCTGGTCCCTCTGCCCAGGCTTCATGCCATAAAGGCGCCCGCTGCTGACCTCGCCAAGTTCGCAGAGAGGCACATCGCGCTCTGCCACCTATGGTTCGACAGGAGCAAACCGTTGGCGGAGAGGCAACTGGGGCCAGTGGAGCTCACCCTCTTCACCGCCTCATCTTCTCGCCTCGACACCATTCGGATTTCAGCCCCTGATTTACTTCTTTTGATATCTGGCGCTCCGGAATTCGTTTCCATGCTCGGCCACATCGTAGTCGACGAGGACCTGACCTGGTCTGACTTCACGCTCAACGGAGGTCCTTCATTGGTATGTTATCAGCATATGTTCCCTCGCCGGCGCTAATTGCTGCCTCAATCAGGCTTCCAATCTGCTCGTCAAACTCGCCGATGCACTCGATGGCAATTTTATTTGTCTTAAGACACTCTTTCTTGTTTGCTTGCATCACTGCACAGGTCGCGCCCACCGCAGACTATTACGTTGCAGTGATGTGATATGCTTTTCAAAAGTCATGTCAGCATACTGCTCGGCCCCCAGCCTACGAACTTTTCACTTTTACGCGCAAGACGGCTTTGTGGCTGTGACGAACTGGGGTAGACCGGAAGAAGAGATGGAATTTATGGATGACTGGGACCACCTTCACCGGCCCTATGTAGTCTTGGACGAGATGGGGTATGAGCATCTTTTTTAATTTCTTGAATTATTTTTCGATTTTCTCCGACTTCGTAAATCTCAACGTTGGCTTCCATTTGGACCTAATTAAAGTTTCTAAGCCGATCCGCAAGTCTGGAACCAGGCTCACACCCACCCAGGGATCTACAGGATCCCTGCAACAAGCGAACATCCAGCAATCCAAATCATTCGAAGCCCATTAATCAAAACTGCCACCGTCAATGCAAGCATCCCCGGTGCGTCTGCAACAACTCAGCAGTATATTCTGTGACAACTCACACAGGACATTCTGAGGACTCCGCCACCAGGGATTTGTTTCCACTGCCGTCAAAATACAATATTTCGTTGCGAATGCGACAACCTTTTTTGCATGGATCATTGCACAACATCTGAACAGCCCGTTGCATCGGATCCAGGACTTCGTAAATCTCAAATCTACGTTGGCTTCCATTCGGACCTAGTTAAAGTTTCTAAGCCGATCCGCAAGTCTGGACCCGGACTCACACCCGCCCAGGGATCTACAGGATCTGCGCAACACGCGAACATCCAGCAATCCAAATCATTCGAAGCCCGTTAATCAAAACTGCCACCGTCAATGCAAGCATCCCGGGTGCGTCTGCAATGACTCAGCAGTATATTCTGTGACAACTCACACAGGACATTCTGAGTACTCCGCCACCAGGGACTTGTTTCCACTGCCGTCAAAATACAATATTTTGTTGCGAATGCGACAACCGTTTTTGCGTGGATCACCGCACAACATCTGAACAGCCCGTTGCATCGGATCTAGGTAACTTTTCATGCGAGTTTCAAATAATGCCAAC
Organism: Mycena olivaceomarginata; assembly: GCA_029378375.1. Taxonomy (NCBI): domain Eukaryota; kingdom Fungi; phylum Basidiomycota; class Agaricomycetes; order Agaricales; family Mycenaceae; genus Mycena; species Mycena olivaceomarginata. The sequence goes on along the minus strand of JARKIC010002241.1, from coordinate 16,395 downwards.
TGTTCTTCGATGGCGTTGCACCGGAGTTTCCACTGCCGAATCTGCCAAGTGCAGTTGATTTCGGAGTAGTTCATGTGTTGATGTCACTTGCTGAATAATATACAGGCCGAACTCTTTCAACGTTAATTGTATGGTCAAGGACAAGAAAAAACAACGCTCTCGTGAGTGTAAAGGAGTCTTTTTCCGTTCATTGAGAGCCTAACACTTGTTGTGGTCGCGCCGCGGCCGTGAACAGCCTGGACACGTTCCGACACATCTGATTGCGATGTGAATAGTGCCGATCCCCCGCACGCGATACCACATCTTCCTGCAGCTGAAGATCCTACCATAACCAGCAAGTCCGTGCCTCAGGAGCGCGCGCTTCAGGAGCCCACAACAGAGAGCGCCTCGCAGGCGGAAGAGGACACGTTTGGGGAGGCGCTCCTCAAAGTGTTTGAAGAGTGGAAGAAAGGGAGGAAATCGCACGAGTGCGCAATTCTTTACCATTACTCATACTTCCAAATCTGATTCTATTACTACAGGCTCGTCGACGTCAAACTCGACCCCGAGGACGAGGTAGAGAGGGATCGGGCATGGAATTGGTCATTGGAGATTTGCTTGGAGAATATGCCGCAGTGGGATCGACAGGCGTGGGCTCGTGAGACGCGTGAGGAGGAAGAACGGGAACAGAGGTGGGGTCGCGACGACTTTGTCGATTGGAACGCGTCGGAGGGGGTTTCTTACCTCGATTAGTCATAAGCAAGCAATGTCAAGATCTGGATCATCCCGTCATCAACCTCCCAATTCATCATCTCAGCAACTCAAACAAGTGCGACTTGCTTAGCGACACATCCCGAACGCCCACCTCCACCCCACGGCGATGTCTCTTGCTGTTTCTTTGTTGGAAGGTGCGTCCTGTCCTTTCACCACTTTTCTCCCCTTTCAAATAATTCTAGATCTCCAACGTGGGGAACGTCTCGTCTACTATGTTCCAAAACTCCACCTAGCTGCCCACAACGCCCGCTGCCAGCACAGTCATACGGACAATCAAACGTACAATGAGCAAATTGAGGGTGACATGGGCAGCGTGTAGCCCCTTGGCCCATGTAATCAAGAAGTCGATGGGACCTGGTACGCACTGCTATGTCCTCGACAAGGACTTTGATCGCTGGAATAAAATACTTGTCGCGTGCGTATTCTAAATAAATGTTTCACCTTGATACTCAATGTTCCGGCGTAGCGTCGACGCCAATTTTAGACTCATGGGGCGCCACCAAGACACGCTGGATAAATCAGGTGGAACACAAACCAAGAACACGTGGGAGGCTGTGAGTTTTTACAAGTCAGTCTGTCATGCCTTTGTCTATCTTGACGGACAGAGTACTGACTTTTCAATTGATTTCCTGCAGCATCGATATCGACGAGGACGACGAGGTGCCAGCCCTCTTGATTGAGTCAGATGACAGCGAGAATGGGGGTGCTTAAGTTCAAAGATGCGGAAATAAAATCAAAATTGTAATGAATGCCTTCCGTCTTCAGATTCCTACATATTGTGCACTACTGTTAGTATGTATGGGCATAAAAATATGAAGACATGGCGTATTTCAAAGTTGGGACGGCTCGGGGCGCGGAAATCACCATGAACTCACAATGCGCGGCCCGTCAGCCGTTGTTGAGCAGGCATGAGAAACTATCTCATCACTCACACCTCTTGCAAGCCTCGCCAATGCGCTGGTCACGTAGGCGAGGCTTGCTCCTTTAATTTATTTTCTTCATCGCTGGCGCTCTGGTGCTAAGTTTCCGTTCTGTGCCCTTCTCTGGTTTCATCCGTCCTCAAACAATGATCTCGTCCAAGCGACAAAAGAAGGCCACAACAATCACCTTCAGTAGAGCAGTGGTTACACCGACAGATTCCACTGGACCCTCCACTTCCACCAAACGCCCGACGGCCCTAGTACCCTCCACCTCCGCTCGAGTTCTTCGCGAGAAACCACCATTACCCGGGATGGGTCAGTGCGGCGAGAAGTGGGGCTTGTTACGGTTGCCATACCAGACGAGCGTCCGATGGCAGTTCGTGCCGACGTGCGAAGGGAGAACAACGAGCCCATCTATGAAACATTCTCTGCCACTGATCACGGTGGCGACAACATTGACGACGACGACCAAGGAGGCCGTGACCTGCGGGACTCAGTAAGTACAATCAAGTCCTTCACGGAGGACATTATTAATTGCACTCAGGACGACCCTCTGCGACAATGGGCAGAAGATCACCGCACCATGTACCTCAGTGAGATGCTGCGGCGCGAGGGGCGTGGCGATCATAATTACACAATGTGTCCGCGATGCAATGAAGGCAAGCCGGACCATCAATGCAAAGACTGCCTGGGAGGTGGAGAGCTTTTATGTGCGAGCTGTATGCTCGACGGGCACAGCCAGCTGCCGTTTCACAGAATTGAGGTGTGTTGCGAGACATGCTCCCAGATTCTAGCTTATACGCTCGCAGCAGTGGCAAGGATCGTTCTTCACCCCCAGAACCCTCAAGGACATGGGGTTGCGCATCCAACTGGGCCATTGGAAGCCGAACAACCGTGTTTGCTCGGTGCCAGATCCCGCACCCAATGATGATTTTGTAATCGTTCACGAGAACGGGGTACATCCGGTGCACCTCGACTATTGCGGCTGTGGACGAGGCGGACTACGAAAGGTGCAGCTGCTCCGTGCACGGCTCTGGGCGGCAATGACGACCCATCTGAGGACCACGGCCACGTTCTCCGTGTTGCGGAGCTACCACCTCCACTCCTTTGAATCGAAATGCGCGGCCCTCGAATTCTATCAGGCTCTGGGTCGGCAAACCGACAATCTACACCGTAAAAAGGAAAAGGTATGTCCTCACGCACCCTAGAAGGCTGTTACACCTGTTAACGAGCCCTCAGGATCGGTACCAGGAGTTCATGTGAATGACGTGTCAGTGGCCGAATGTACAGATGCTGAAGCACGCAGGGCGGGGCCACGAAGCTGACAGTGTGGGGAAAACAGCGATGGGGGAGTGCACCTTGCTTTGCCCGGCATGCCCACAGCCCGGAAAGAATTTACCCCCAGGGTGGGAAGACGTGCCGGACGATAAGCAGTGAGTACAACTTGTATTTAGGATCGATTTAACTAACCGCATCAGATTTCTATATGCCTTGTTCCTCGCTTTGGACGCCAACTTTCGCCTGAAGCGCAAGGATGTGTCCTCGGAGAAGAAAGACCCAGGTCTAGGGAATGGCTGGGCTTTTTTTTTGCGAAGTCGAGGCGTATATGGCTCATGTAAAGAAACACTGGGACTTCAAGCAGGACGTTTGTAATTTCCCCGTTGACTAGGCACTTACTGACGATTTTACAGCGGAGCCATTGTGTTGCTCATGATGCAGTCGACAAGCCTGACCGCGAGGCTCAAGGGACAGCATCCTCGGGCGTTGGCGTCATAGACTGCGCTCGCCACAACATGAAGCGGCCCAGAGCAGTAGGCAATCTGCAGCTCGGAGAGCAGTGAGTAGTCGAGACACATATTCACAGACGAATGAGGACTGACATATGGACAGATATATCAATATGGACTACATGTTCTTTGCCAGCATCGCCGGGTCGCCGCTCATGCGGTACTTCGTTTTGTACGACATCGCTTGTCAATGGCACATCAATATATGGTGACGAATGCTCCACTACAAAGACGACACCATTACCATCGACGGGGCGGGGAAGTTTATGACTTTCCTTGTCCCGAAATTCCATCTGCCCGTGCACATCGAGGCTTGTAACCTCAATTTTCCTTCCACCTTACCCCGCGACGTGGGCCAGACGGATGGCGAGGCACCAGAGCGCGGTTGGCAGACGCGAACCCGCTGGCGAGGAGCACGAAGGAGATGGGACCAGGGTTTCGACGGGACACAATGGACAACCATTTCAATGATTGGAATCACAAAAAAATCATTGTGTTAGGTGGGGCAGCAGATCCTCGGTATTCGATATCACTGACAGTCTTACACAGGCTACGTAATGCGCAGGAAGGTGGAGAACGCGGTACAAGAAAGGACGAGGACGAGAGAGGCTTTGGCAGACATGGACGAGTCGTTGGACCAGAGGTGGTAAAGAAATGGACGGAAATGGTGGAGAAGTGGGTAGGGCCGATATCAGCGCCCCCAACCCCTTCGAGACTATGCGCAAAGACCAGCACCTCGCGCGGGTGAGGGCGGAGCTGGCGGCAGAGGCGGCGGCGAGGGAGGTGGCGGGAAAGGAGGACGCTGGGGCGGTCAAGGGTGACATGCACATCACCGAGCTCATTGCGATGGGGCTCCAACTCGAAGACCAGCAGTACGTGTCCACAGCTGGTCATGAGTGCGCACTGACGATTCCTTTAGGAGGGTCTTGGCATTCGACATCGCAGCCACAGGGTTACATCCGACAGATGGACAGCGCCGCGCCATGATCGAGCGCACAAGTAAGCTGCGGCGTAAGATCGTTGCCTGGGCAGAGGTCCAGCAGAAGTTCTTCCCCATGCTGGCAAACATCCGGGAGCGTGAAGACGAGGAACGAGCGCGTGCGGCAGAGAGGGGCAGCCCATCCCCGGGCTTCGGGTGTCAGATCTCCTGTTGTGGCTCCCCCCAGTGGTCGCCGCCGCGCCCCAACCCGATGTGGAGGGGGGTGACGGTTACCAAGGCTGTCCAAGAGCACGAGTATTGGCTACGCATGGGGCAGGCGAACGAGGCGCTTCACGAACTGCGGCGGCTGCTCCTCGTGCAGACACATCTGCACAAATTGAAGGATATGCAATCTCGCGGCGTCCGGGCGAATATGCGCTCGGGGGACAAGATTGCAGCGCTGAATGAGCATGTCCAGCGGGCGGGCGGCGCAGTATCGGGGGGCGCGTACAGCGTTGGAGGCATTGGGAGGGTGCTGAACAAGAAGGAGTGGGAGTGGACGTTGCTGCTGCTTCGGGAGGACGACATTCGAGGATTGCCGAAGTCCCAGTTTCGCGATCCAGAGCGCAAGAAGAAGAAGAGGGCGAGAATGAAGAAGAGGGTCGAGCGAGAGCTTTCGTGGATCTGGGTGAATCGTGGGGAGTGGTGGGAGCCTGGGGACAACGTGGCGATGAACGAAGGTAAGCTTTGCATGCTTCACAAGAAAGGATTCCGCTGATGGTACGAAATGGTAGCGGTGCGCATTGAGTGGGCGAAAACGCGCGCGCGCGCGATGCGCTGGGCGGAGGAGGTGGATCTCTTGGACGAGGAGATGCGGCGCACGCAGCAGTTTTTGTTGTGGCGGGAAGAATGGTGAAAGGTGAAGGTGGACCAGCGAGGACTTCCCGAGGGGCCGCAGCGCGAGGGGGGAGACAGCATACGCATTGCGCCAGGCAGGCATCCAAGCTGCCCTCGCAGAAGATTTCGCGAAGGAGTGGGTAGGCCTACTTGGGCTCATTTCCGGCGGACGGGCAGACAGGGGGGTGGATGGGGCGGTGGATGGGGCTGGTGGATAGCGATGAGGAAGCATCGGATGAATATGATATGGGCAGCAGGGAGGAAGATGAGCCAATTCCCAGCCTGCCGCAGCGGGCGGTCAAACCGACATATGTGGACGAGGGTGCTTGTTATGTAGGCTTTTTATCCGACTCAGACATTGTATAAAGTATAGGGCATGTACCCCATTTTTTTCGTATTTTTTCGTATTTTTATTGTGTATTTTTTGTGCCCCTCGGGCGAGACGACGTCGAGCGTTTGCTCGACATCGCGATACAAACATGTACAATTTGATGTGAATTACGGTATGGACCTGTTCGCTGTCGACAACAACAACAACAACCTCTTGCTCGCTGCCTACAGTATCCCTATAGCCTGCCGAGGTTCCATGGGCTGATATATCGAACCCACCTACAAACTGTCGGTTTTGATATATCATGGAGCTCCTACCATTGTGGTGGCTGATATATTGTACACCCACACTAAGGTGCCGAAAATCCAATTTAGATGCATCCATTCAGCTCTCCCTTTCCAGTTCTCAAATAACATCCAATAGCAAGGAATTGTTGAGCCTTCTCTCAATTCTTTCCTGATGGACTCTCTGATGCTGAACTGGTCCAAAGCAAACTTCCAATTCCCAATATTCTCAGTTGCAAGTCTGTGTTACTTGCCACATCACTAGCATATCAGGACAGCAACCGGCGACTTAGGTCACTAATGCCTGTGCGGGAACATGTTCAACAGTTCTTGCCTCCATCAACAGCCCTTGTGAAATGTCTCCAAAAGCTGTTGTATGCATTTTTGGAGCTGTACCAGAAGTATAATGGGGAGCAACTGGGGCCTGTGATGAAACAAATAACCCAGAATCTTGCCAATTTCCAAGAGGTCATGCAATGGGGGTTACATGAGAATGCTTTAGATCTCAGGGACACCATCTACAGCATATCAACACTGTGCTCATTCTACAGGATCACTGGACATGGTGCTTTGGCACTGATAGAGCATATTCAACCCATTGTACCTGGGCTGGATGACTGCCAGCTGAAGATTCAATTTACAGTCACGGCGGAAATTGATGCACCACCCCAATTTGGAAATTTAGTGATGGCTTGCAGAAATATATTTTCTGCATCCAGCCCTTGGCCAGAATGCATGGCCCCATGCTATATAAACTCAAACTCCAACCTATTCCATTTTTATGCCGAGTTTGACACTGGAAGATATGAGCCAACTGTAAGTATGATGGCTCGCAAAACATCCACTGTACCCCTATTCTGCACCTCCTGTGTGCGAGGATTCAGGTCCTGATGATATATACAGTTAAAATATCTCCCATTGCATTGTCTGCACATTAATTCAGATCAGAAAATATGAGCCATCACTAAATTTCCAAATCGGGGTGGTGCATCAATTTCCGCCGTGACTGTTATGACACAAGTTTTGCTTTCGTATGAGTACTACCCCACTTTTGATAGGGAACAAATCATAACTGAAGCAATAAGTATTCTTGAACTTGTCAACAATCCTGTCATTGAATGTAAGTGTTCTTCCTTGTCTGGCCATCATAATTTAATATGTCCCTGTCTTAGACAAATTCTATATGGCAGCGGGTATCTATCTCCAGGTCTCTAGATTTGATCCACCTCACACTATGCAATTTTACCAAAGGGCCCTAAAATTGGCAAAGATGTGTCCAGACAGTGGCCCCCTGTGTGAGGTTTTGATAAACATCACTCGGGTCCACTTGATGACTGGAGAGTATTGTACTACCCAAGTACATGCCAGTGAAGCACAGAGGCTATCCCAATTATCTGCAAATGTGTATAATGAAGCAAGAGCACTGTGGATTGAAGCCATATGTTTGACATCACTAGGTAACTTCAAGCAGAGTGCAGACCAACTACACAGAAGCAGAGTGATGCTTGGTATCTGTGGCCTGGCTGGTGGGTGGCTAGACCTGATCATTGCAATGTCACTGGGAGAGATCTATCTGCACAAGTCAGAATATGCTGAAGCCAGAAATATCTACAATCACATAGTTGAAACCCATTCTCCTGAGCAAGATCTTTCATCCTATGCAATATCACTTGTGAATATTGCACATATTGATGCACTGTGTGAGGATACATTGGATGCATACTGCAAGTTGAACAAGGCAAAAGATATTCTCAGCACTTCTATGATCCCACACTACGGTATCCTCTGTCACGTGATCGAGGCTGCCATCGAACTCACAGAAGAAAAGTTTGACATGGCAAAGGTCAAAATCAAAGTGAGCCTCACTTCCGTCTGGGGAAAAGACCATGGAGTTGAATTATTTTGCTTGGGAAGACTCGCAGATATCAGAGCTTGGCCAGCTTCTGAATGGTACTTTAGATGGCCGGTGATATACTGTGGACATTCCTACAAATCCAAAAACAAATTGGAACTCCGTGAGGCACTTCTTTTTCTGGGAGATGTGTTCCTTGCCACCAAAGATGATGAAACAGCTACCAATCTCTACATAGTGGCCTTGGAGGGATTCACCCACATGGATGTACATCGCAGCCAGGCACAATGTATGGTACGTCTGGGAGACCTGGCAAACAAACAAGGCCATGCCTCAAAGGCAACTGGCTTTTGGACAACAGCCCGCCCACTGTTTGAGCGGTCATTGCAGGTCAAAGATGTGGCACAAATTGATGTCAGGCTTTCAACTGTAGACAAAATTTGTCAAATCTTTGCTGCACCTCACCACTTTGAGTGCACTGGATGAGTTGTTGAACAAAGAAACACCTGAGACTCACGAGGTTGAAACTCCAGAAAGTGTTTTCTCTACCCCTGAGACAACTTCATGTTAACTCCCACTGGTTGGGAGATTCAAGTTTTTCAGCACAATTTATGGTGAAAAATGTTGTTTGTTTTTCAGACATTTTTCACTGAAAAAAGTGGTGAAAAATTCAAATCTTTTTCACCTCTTTTGAGCTTCCTTTTGAATTTTTCACCTCAAACTCACAAAATAGTGAAAATATTTTGAGTTTTTCACTACCTTTTTCAGTGAAAAATGTCTTAAAAACAAACAACATTTTTCACCATAAATTGTGCTGAAAAACTTGAATCTCCCAACCAGTGTCCTGTTCTTATGTACTTTTACCTTGTATTTATGTAACTTAGATATGTTGGATATTTATTTACTCAAATGGCCCTCTGGGCACCCCTGTGACTGGTAGACATCGTTTGAATAATCACATTGTTTAGGCCCATTCAGTTTTTCGAACCTAATGGATTTTTATGTCCATAGATTCTTTGAGGTTACACTAATACATGCTTGACTACTACCTAGGCAAAAGTGCTTTACTCAAACAACTTTTCTGGAGGTCTAGCAAATCCAAATAATGTGTTTGCAATCCAAACTGGACCCTCCCAGTGGGCCCCAGATGCAATGGTGCACTTGATAAATGACTAGAAAGAGCTTTGATTTGAGATTACACAAAACCACCACCAAAATAACTCCACTACAACAATCTTATTCCTCAAAAGATGTAAGTGCTTCTCTTTGTTGAGTTCAGGTCTGGGCTGTAGTATGCAACCAGTGGGCTAGCCACAACTTGGGGCAGCAATGAATGTGAACCACACTTCTCTAGATAAATCTCAGGTGTAAAGCATAGGTATCTAGGATTTGAGGGAGTGTTGGTGCATGTCACAACAATATTCAGAGTCATAAAACCCTTGTAAGCGGCAAGACACATGAGTCAAACAGGCAATTGGTTTCGAAATTCAAGTTCCCATGCAACACATGTGCAAAGACAAGGAGATTTAGTCAGGAAGCAAGATGTCTATTCATTCCGGAAATTGTGTTGTCTCAGAGTCACCGGAAATGCTCCTGAGATCTGAGGTTTCAGTAACAAAGTATGCCTTCCATAAACTAACCATTTCAGGGTTAGTTTTTGGATCACTGAGATGATGAGTATCAAACATGTCTCAGGGGAACCCCTGCTGCAGCCATCTCGCTCACCTCCGCTCCGTCACATGCTCTGTCTCATGCTCTGTCACCCATTCCATCATTTCCAACACTTGCGCTCCTTCTGGCATTTACGTCTGTTCTGGCATGGCACTTGTGCACCCTCCAGCACTGGTGTCTGCTCCAACTGCCTCGTGCACCTCTGTCCCATCACGCGCTCCATCACGTGCTCCATCACTTGCTCCATCACTTCCAATGCTGGAGCCCTCTCCAGCACTTGCAGCTCCAGCAAGCGCTGGGACTTGGCATGCAATCAAGGATGGGACCATTGTAGACCCCTCCAGACATGTGCTACTGGGTAGTACCTAATAGTATATAAGGTTCACCTAGCATGGGAATCCTCATCCTTTCTTCTCTTTAGATTCCCCCGCTAGGTGTGTAGTATTCCCGCTGACAGACCTGGTATTGGGGCACCCGGGCATTTATTCATATTTGCTCGAGTTGCAATATACTATAATGTACTTCATTACATTACGACGTCATCTCACAAGGGCTATTGCTGGTCTGAGCAGTTAGCTAAAAGGGATATAATGTGTCACGAACCATTAGAAAGGCGCTGGACGACAATCCTGGTAAAGGGTTGAAGTGGGAAGTCGCTAATGGAGCAATCACGGAAAGTGCCTTACCATCCTGGAAACGGATTGGGGCTACTGCACATCCCTGACTAAAGGCATATTACGAGGGAACATCCTTCTGAACCAGAGGGATCATTGTTGGGCATCATCTGACGTCTCCAGAACTGCCCAGAGAGGACTGGACTTGGTCGATCCACCGGTTGACTAAGAAAACCGTACTCGGGTACTGGGAAGCAGCGGCTATCACGATTTTCAGACAAATCACTTAAGTGGTTCAAGGCGGAACTATTTGAGCGGATGGTTACCAAGGAGGGTAACGGAGTGCTGACGAGAAGGTTGGCTAAAAGTTGACATATCAACAATATCCCATCACGATCGTTCTAAGCGATGTAGATCTTGACTCATCGTTAAGCTCGGCTCGTTGATGTCCCTTATAAATCTCTCTCAATTTTACTCATCGTTTGATATCTGACAGGAATTCATCGGCTAGCTGCCATACCACTAGTCATATACCCTGAACCCTATTGCTCGTTTGTATCAGTCTCGTTTATATTTAGAATCCTGTAACGTATTTAAGTGGATGGTTATGGGAGGAACACCAGTGAATCTCACCCCACCTGTTGGACGCGAAGTTACTAGACTTCACACTTAACCGGTAGAGTAGTCATTCATTCGGAGACACCCAGAAGCTATACCAAGTTTCGTTTGTTTTCCCAGTTTGAATATTATCTGTGTTGGATTTGGATCTTTATAAACGACGCGTGGACATATTGGATAAATGGAACGGATGCGTGGAATATAAGGAAACGGATCAGGCTTGACAATTGGTTGTAATCTCGCAAGGATTAGCAATCGCGGATACTATTTGGAATCGGGATTCATAAGAATCACTTGCTTTACGCATCGGAGTACTATCTCCAAACCTAGACCCACATTATACAAAAAACCGTTTGAACATAAAATCTCGTCTGTCTATCGCGATTGCGCCTAGAACGGATTCAAGCAAGTTTTATCTATACGACTTGTAGACCTGTAAAGTCTTGCTTCTCAAAGAGAACTAAAGTTCAAATTGCCACAATCTATACTGGATTGGAACCCCGAACTTGCACGAGGACTATAGTGTTTGAGTTGTTATAGTTGCATTATCGAACCGCGTATTCATTTACAAGGTTTGTGTTGTGGTTATTTCACCGCTAGCCCCATAGTCAGTGTTTCACCGCTCCTGTACTTAGTACCTTGATTTATCCTTTGGATTCCCCTGCTAACTTCCATGCCCTGCACTGAACTTGAGGTTGCCCTTATGGCAGAAGAAGGGATCTAAGGGATCAACCGGTCAAGATTGGGAAGTTTGGTGCAGGTATGGGCTTTGGGCCACTACTCTAGTGCTCTATCCTCCCCCACTTCAATCTTGACCCCTCCTCCATCCTGATGAATCAGCTGCCTGCTCCCGGTGCTGTGCAACCTGTGATCTTCACACTCCGGATCTGGCTTCCAATTCCATGGACTGGCTAGCTGCTGTTGAAGGCTCCCTAGCGGGCATTCAGCAGATGCTCAAGGGCCTCTTGTCCAACAATCAAAGTCCACCATCTGTGCCTGTCCCGGCTGCTCCGGCTTCAACACTGGGTCTAGACTTCTTGGCCCTCACCCCTGCAGCAAAATCGGACCTCCAACCGAACCACCTGGCCGTCTTTGATGGCGACCAGACCCAAGGATGGATGTTCCTCCACTCCATCCTTATCTATCTCCAGCTGGTTCCGGAGGCCTTCATGACAGATGGGTATGTCTCTAAGGAAAAGCTTGTGAGGTTTGTCATGTCCTTCATGGCAAAGGATGAGGCCACTCGGTGGGCTGAACACCGCTCAGCCACTCGTTGTCAGGGGAACCCCTACTCCGGCCGGTTTTCCGGCCGCTTCTCCGGCCGCTTTCACCCTTCCGGCCAGATTCGCTCTGGACGCTTTTCCGTCCAATGCTCCAGACAGTTTTCCGGCCACCGCTCTGGATACTCCTGTGCCCATCCATTTGTCCGTCCAACCACCTGGGACATCCATCCGCTCTCGCTGGCACGTGCTATACGATCAGGCCTGGGATCACTGTAGATACCTCTGGACACGTGCTACTGGGTAGTTACTAATTAGTATATAAGTTCCGCCTAGCGCAGGAATCCTCATCCTTTCTTCTCTTCGAATTCCCTTGCTAGGTGCGTAGTACTTCCACTCCTGTATTCTAGTACCCATATTTATACTTCAGATTTCCCTGCTAGTTTCTGTGCCCTGTGCCAAGCTTCAGGTTGCCCTTACAGCAGAAGAAAGGATCTAAGGCATCAAACCGGTCAAGATTAGGAAGTTTGGTGCAGGTACGGATTCAGACCACTACTCCAGTGCTCCATCCTCCCCCCACTTCAAATCTTGACCCCTCCTCCATTCTGATGGACCAGCCACCCGCCCCTGTCGCTGCACAACCCGAGATCCCGAGTGTACACACTCCAGATCCAGCTTCCGACACCATGGCTCAGCTCACTGCTGTCGTGCTGTCAAAGGTTCCCTCGGGGACATTCAGCTCACACTCAGCCAGCTATTGCTGAACAGCCAAAATCCGCCGCCTGCCCCCGCCCCTGCCACTCCAGCTCCGTTGCTGGGTCCAGACTTCTCGGCCCCCCACCCAGCTCAAAAAACAGTCCTCCGACCGAACCCTCCAGCCGTTTTCAATGGTGACTGGACCCAAGGACAGACGTTCCTCCACTCCGTTCTCACCTACTACCGGCTGGTTCCGGAAGCACCTAAAACTCCCACAAAAGCCCTCTAGTTAGAAGGGGGTAACCCGGGGGTTACCCCCTTCTAACTAGAAGGCAACATGGCTGTTTTGCCTATGATGCATTAAAAGCTGGAGCAAAGTCGCAATAAAGTCACAATATCTATGAGGTCTGGGAGACATGAGAGCCAAGACGAGCTAGCTGCAATAAAGTCAGAATAAAGGCACAATAAAGCTGCAATACAGATGACCTTATATGGAGATGTGGTATCAGATGTCAGCTGCAATAAAACTGCAATAAAGTCACAATAAATGGGACTGTTTAGTTAAGGCACATAGGGACAGTAGCTGCAATAAAGTCGCAATAAAGCTGCAATAAAGTCACAATAATCTGACTGTTTATATCAGGCTTGTTGGGGACGGTTAGCTACAATAAAGTCGCAATAAAGCTGCAATAAAGTCACAATAAATCTGACTGTTTATGTCACCTCAGCAGGCACCGCGGGTATTACGTACCGGACCTCTTAGGTGGGTTGTTCTGTATGAAAACAACCTACCTAAGAGGTGTGCCTCCGGTCGGTGACGGTGGCGCTTGAGGTAAGTACGGAACATTCGATGGAGCAATGCTGCCATCAGTGGCACTGCTTGGGCACTGCCGGCCGTGGCTCTTTTCTTTTGCCTCCACGCGCCGCTGCGGCTCATTCCTCCTCGTACATATACCGCCGCCTAACCATAAAGAACCAAGGGCCTGCCTGCTGCTCTCCCGGCACTCGACCCCGCATCCGCTAGCACTGCCTAACGCCCACGACATGCGGCGCGGCACCACACCTCGCCGCCTCAGCTTCCACCACGCTGCTCGTTGCTTGCCTCCTCCCGCCTGCCTTAGGTCGCCTGGGCACGCCGCGGAGCTCAAAGGGAACCATTACCCTCTCACTGTACCCAAGATGCGGTTTGGCTCGCCTCCCCCCACCTCCTTGGTGCCGCCCTCCCTCAAGCGCGCCGCCTGGACTATCGAGGATTCTCAAGGGTACTGTCTATTTGGGTATACGCCGTATCATTGCTTCCATCACCGCCCGACTGAATCGCCGCGTCGATGAGGGCGGGGGTGCCACCGGCTATGGGTCTGCACCGTCGTGCTGTGGTCGACGCGGTTGCCACCCGTACGCCGCGACCCTCCTCCCACCACGTCGCATTCGTCTCGTCACTCGTGAGCACCACGCGCTGCACCCCGATGCCCCGCGCGTGCTGCAGCTCCTCCCGCACCTCCTCGACGCACCACGCGTATGCGGACAGCGGCGCGAAGCACTCGTCCACGGGCTGCGTGGTCGGGCACCACCCTGCGAAATCGCTGCGCGGATGTGGATGGCGGTGCAGTGAATAGAGTATATGCAAGGGGAGGAGAACGAAAGCACGCACGGGCGGAAGGGGGGCGCCGGGAGCGACTCCGAATGCGCGCCGGAGGTACGCCCGGCGAGCTCCTCGATCCGGGGGTTCCAGTGCAGGTACTGGCCGACGAAGCGCCAGGCGGTGCTGTGATCATGTCCGAACTCGTGGCTTCGACTGTTTCTGCCACGCCTCCGCCCGCCATCTCCGCTGGCGCCTCCGCACCCTCCACCGCCTCCGTGGCACCTCCGAGACACCTCTGGGACGCCTCAGTGGGCCTTCCGTTCCTCCACTATTACCATGTACCCAGATATTTTGAAATATATGCATTGAAAAAACTGACTTTATACCGATGGAGGCAAGAGATGGGTGAACGGCAGGTCGAGCCACCTCCGGGCCGGCGCCGGGACGGTCCTTGATCAGCCAATCACAAGGCGAATAAATGTAGAACCATTGAAAATAATTCCTTGTGAGCTCAATTCTGGATGAAATAAGGTCGTGTAGGGCCCAAATTAAAGCCCTGGGCTGCCCCACCAACATATCATCGGAATATCTTGAGGTATCTGGACTTATAAGGTCGGTGCCAGAAACACAATGAAGTTGAACTACGTTCGCTACTACAATCCTGGCCACATCTCCGAAATGTTATGTCCATGGCTGTATAATTTTTTGTAGCTGTTAGAAGTCTTCATTAATGTTCTAATAGCTATTCCATACACCTTAGAACACTACTTGACATTGATTTAAACAGTGAGAGACCCAATTTACAGAAAGGATGAAACATCAAAAATGGATCTATTGAGCTACTACGCCATATATTTGGGATCTTTGGCTACTGAAAACGAATACCAACACCCGTTCATTGTCCCAGAGGGTGTTGTCGCCGCCCGAGAACGACTGCATCGCACAGGGTAGCCGACAAGCCGGTGGCATCGGTTGGCACCCCAACCGTAAATGGAAACCGCTATCCATCAGTATCAGCACAACAGTTCAAATGGAAACGAAGAGGGAGATAAGATATACGACAAAGTGGGGGGTTATACTGCAGAGAAGCCGAGGGTGATAAAATAAGGATAGAGATGGGATACGCACCGATGTGAAAGTGGCTTTGTAGCTTTCTGTTGTTGAAGCCACTCTACAAGAAAATCGGAGCCACGACCGGCGCGTAGATGGCGAAACACGTGCAGAGCGACAGACAGCAGATTATTACAGGCTAAGCAACAAGCAGAAGGCAGCGGTGGTTCGGGAAGTAATCAAGGGATAGCGGGCACAGGCGCAGCAGAGTAGATCAATTTGATTTGTGACATGAGGGCGGCGGCAGCGGCGTAGGCAACCAAGTAGAGGCGCTGGCAGCGTGGGATGAAAGCGGGAGGCGGCAGCGGCGATGGTGGTGGGGTGGCATGTGTGTGTGTGAAAAGGTACATGTAGTACATGGGAAGCAGGGGCGGCAAGCAACAGGTGAGGAGGGCGGCGCTGGAGGCGAGGGGGGGGGCGCTGGAGGAGAGAGAGCGGCGCTGGAGGCTAGCAAGTGGGTAAAAACTGGCTCGGGAGGCGGTTCCACGGAGGAGCGACCGGGTATTTAGTGAGTGAGAGAATAAAGTATGTGTTTGGATGCGTGGGTAGGCAGAGGCGACGAGCAGGAGGCGGCACTGGAGGCGGAAAAAAAAGCCGCCGAGAGAGGCGACTAGAGGGGCACAAACGGCAAAGCGAGGGCACAGAGTGGCCAGAGATGGAGCCAGTTGAGCACACGTGATCTCCCGAGTTGTGTAGCGCCGGACAGCGCGCATAGGCGGTATTCAAATTTGAAATCGTGCAAAAGGCGGCGCGGACGGTGACCTGGCGGCGATCGGAAGAGGCGGAAGAGGCACCGAATGAGGGACTAGAGTGGCCGGAGGCGCCCGAAGATCAGTTCGCACGGAAAGCGCGCACAGGAGAGCGTGCGTAGAGCATCGGAAAAGGTGTTGGAGGCGGCGGGAAAGAAAGAGGATGCCGGCACGTGGCCACCAGACTGGCAATCTAATTGGCCGCCATAATCTTATCTTTTCATCTATTACCTCAAACGCCCCCGTCACCGAGCGGAGGCGCACCTCTTAGGTAGGTTCTTTGCATACAGAACAACCCACCTAAGAGGACCGGTACGTAATACCCGCGGTGCCTACCGAGGTGGTTTATGTCAGGCTTGTCGGGGACGGTGGCTGCAATAAAGTCGCAATAA
>JARKIC010002240.1:0-70258 GCA_029378375.1 Mycena olivaceomarginata | reverse complement strand
CGTAGACGTAAGACTGGCTTCGCTCTCACCGCTTGGAGCGCACCCGTCAGTCGAGGCACACAGTCACTCCTGTAATTTTTCAACGCCGTGATCTGGTCGCCCTCCACTTTCTGAATTTTTGTTTTACAGGTCACATACGAACCTCTACAGGCCGAGCCTGAATGATGTAGTCAAGTTTAACGCGAGGTCACCTAGTTTCAACACAGATTATTGTCTTTTTGTTGTCTACTTTCGCCTACTCTCTCCTTTGGAATTGACATGTGCGCTCGGTCATATCTATGATCAGAACCCAGGCCCACTGGCACCCGAGATTAAGAGGTTAATGGCTCAACGGTGAGTGCATCTAATTTCATTCCATTCGCTGTGATTTCGGCAGATGCCGAAAGTTATACATATCCAAGTTTCTTTGCGTTGGAACCGCGATTTTCATGGTTCTCAGTCTGAATTACTTGCATCTTTCTCTTGCCCAGACGTTATAAGGCATTCGCGGGCAGTCAAAAAGGAAATGTCGAGATGTCAGGCAGAATGAATTCAGGCATTGATCAGCGCAGCTTGCCGAGCTGCAACCGCCATGAGTCGAGCTGAGCCGAGGCATCGCGAATGGCCTGAATGCAGTGATTAGACTTCTCTGTAACAATGTCTAGTCGGGAACTGTTAGCATATGTTTCGTGCTACTGTTTTGCAGTAGATACAAGGGGAACCGGGATTCGAAAAACGGATATAGGGTCGAAAGTTTTTTTCGACCTTGAGCCAGATCCTTGGCAGATCCCCCCCTCCCCCCCCCCCTCCTTTCATATAGGGAAGGAGTTTCCCACCCCTGATGCCGGGCCGTATATCCGGATTCGAGCCGGTTTTCTGTAAATGGCGCCATAGATTTTTTGACATTAATCACGGTTGTCTACCGTACTCTACGCCTTCCCTGCACTGTCTAGACTCATCTTTGACACTTTGTACTCCACCCATGTCCACTGCATGCCTTGCAAGTCCAATTCTTGGCAATGACACATCCTGCAAGCCCATACAAGACAGATGGAACTAGGGGGTGGTCTGAGATTTTCTGGGTAATACCCTTGGATGGTTTGCGGGCTGTTTTATGATTTCCTAAATTTGCTGGGCCCGCTGTACCGACGTCTATCATCTGGTGGCAATCTGGGCATTCAAGGTAACTCATTGTGTCGTACTTAGGGGCGCCTGCCTGCAATGAATGTTATAATAAAAAGTATGAATATATGTGCTTGACACTTATCTTCTTTTCTTTTCTTTCCTTTTGCCATTTTCCTGTTCGTTCAATGCAAAATTCTGAGGAAGAATGAATTTTTCATGGTAGTCACTTGGTAGTCGGTCTGTGATCTGCCGCCCCGAATCGGGAATTTGTCTCTGGGCAAGCATTGAGCATGAAAACACATCTAGGACTCATCCCACATCGTTTTTAAACAAGGTTTTGAGGAGTTTGGAAGCTAGTTTATAACATTGACTAGAAATTTTTTTCAGCCCGACCCGGACCAACCACTGCCGTTCGAGACAGAAATTTGCACTGGTCACTGCATGGCTTCACAGCAGGTTAAACTCGGATTAATCGTAGTCGCAGCCTGATTCAGCTGAACTTTTGGTTTACATACCTATCCAAGGTTACAGGAGATGCGTGACGAGGGCAGCAAGGCGCACGGTGCGCATCGGATCCTTGTTCGACTCGAGGTGCTGCTATTCGATCTTTTTCTGGTTCTTTTTTTGTTTTGTTTTCATTTCCATTCGGTGCCGAGGTCCAGTACTTTGGATGGTCCTCGAACTGTGTACATGGGCTTCACCACCGAAGAAATGGAGATTCAACTCGGAATCCAGCCCTAATATAATTCGACCCAACTTCTGGTTTACATAGCTATCCAAGGTACAGGAGAGGCAAGACGAGGGCAGCAAGGCGCACGGTGTGCATCCGGACCAAATAGGAAGGATTCCATGTCGGTATATCCGGGGTCCTCGTTCGACCCGAGGTGCTGCCATTCCTGTGTCGCCCAGTATTTTTGTTTTCGTTTCCCATCCTTGAACCGCCCTCAACTGCGTACAGAACGAAGAAGTGGAGATTCAGATCGAAATGTAGTCCGAATATGCTCCAACCGCGCTTTGGTCCATATGTCTAAAATACAACAGGTTCAACTCAGGAAGGTAGACGGAGTCTGATCCAACCAAAATTTTAATTTTGGTCCAGATACCTGAGGTACAGAAGAGAAAAAACAAGGCAGCAAGGCGCACGGTGTGCATCCGGACCCAAATAAGAAGGATTCTATGTCGTATATCCGGGATCCTCGTTCGACCCGAGGTGCTGCCATTTAGTCGTCCCCAGTGTCTTTTTTTTCGTTTCCTATTCGGTGCCGAGGTCCAGTACATACTTGAGTGGTCCTAGAACTGTGTACGTGGGCCTCACCACCGAAGAAATGGAGATTCAACTCGGAATCCGCCTGAATATAATTCGACCCTAACTTCTGGTTTACATAGCTACCCAAGGTACAGGAGAGGCAAGACGAGGCAGCAAGGCGCACGGTGCGCATCCGGACCAAATGTGAAAGATCACTGTCGGTATATCCGGGATCCTCGTTGTGCCAATGCGCTTGGGTTGCCCATCCAGAGCATCAGTGGCAGTGCATAGTGTTAGGATTACAGCGTGTACACAGACACATCACCATCTCTTGGTCTTGTCTGTCCCGCAGCATCTCGCAGCCCGAGTCCACGGCCTCCGCCTGGTCTCACCGAGCCGACGCCGACCTCCTGCCCTTCCGACCTGAGGCTACGCCTCCATCGTTCGACTCGAGGTGCTGCCACCAGACCTATTTCTGGTTCTTTTTTTGTTATTTTTTCATTTCCAATTCGGTGTCGACATCCCAGTACTTTGGATGGTCCTCGAACTCTGTACAGGGGCTTCACAGCAGGTTCAACTCGGATTAATCGTAGCCGCGGTCTGATTCAGCCGAAGTTTTGGTTTACATAGCTATCCAAGGTACAAGATAAGTAAAACAAGGCAGCAAGGCGCACGGTGCGCATCCGGACCAAATAAAAGGTTTTCGATCTAAATACATCCGGGACCTCGTTCGATTCGAGGTGCTGCCATTCAGTCCTCCCCAGTGTCTTTTTTTTTCGTTTCTCATCCGGTGTCGACATCCAGTACTTTGGATGGTCCTCGAACTGTGTACATGGGCTTCACCACCGAAGAAATGGAGATTCAGCTCGGAATCCAGCCCGAATATAATTCGAGGTTTACATAGCTATCTAAGGTACAAGATAGGTAAAATAAGGCAGCAAGGCGCACAGTGCGCACCCGGACCAAATGTGAGAGAACTCTGTCGGTATATCCGGAATCTTCGTTCGACTCGAGGTGCTGCCATTATTGAGTTTCGATGAATATCCCCAAACTTTGCAGAGCAGAAATATCGGCATTAGTTGTCCACTGGGTTGTCACTGGGTCACTCAAAGTTCGGGATGGCCCCCAGTTCTGCTTCGCTAACCGCTTCTAGATGTTATTAAAATTATAGCTGTTTCCGAATCCTTGAGAAAGTCAAAAACTTCTCGCCCTTGCGCAACTTCTGATAAGAACTAGAGCACGTCGGCACAGCCCTTTCCCAATATGGGGATAGATAACGGAGATCACCGTAGATCGGAGGAAAGCGGGGGGACGATTGTGCGACCAGGGAATTACCGGTTTTGGGGTCGGATCAACTGCTCGCCGAGGATCCGTGCAAAACTGCGGAGTCCCGCCCATGCAGACGGAGACCAAAACCCCAGGCACAGTGTTGGTGACCCAATGAGAAGGGCTACTACCTAAACGTTAGCCGAAGTGAAGTTTTTCTACTCATAGCTAAATTCAGGCTTGGTGCGGCAATGAACCCTCGGCTACTCTCGGCTGAGCTCGGCTAACTAAAACGAGTGATCCTTATCACCGTCAAAAGTTACACAAGAGCAAAAAGTAAGTATTTGGGTTTTCACAACCTTTTTGGAAACAGCTGTAAAATATGTTGAATAAGGCAATAACTGCTGTTCTTCCTTAAAATAAGTGCTGGCGCGACAACTAGGTTTTCGAAGTAGAAAGTAGGTGTTCGGGGTATCGATAGGCGTTCGCGAACACTAATTGTGTCGTGCCTCCAAGACTCCATTGCATTGATCTAACCTACGCAGACATGTAATTAAGCAGTGGCCGAGGTCGACTGTTTCTTGGACGAATGGTTGGGCATCATCTCGATCTCCTCCGGACAGCTATCATCAGGGGCGCTCCGAAAAGACTGTATCCAAATGTCAATGGTTTGTACCTGATATTACGCTCACAACTGCTCCTTACTGTTTTGAGCGTTCCCGGAGGACGGGCCGGCCGGGGATCAGGATCGCCGATCTGAAGACATTAAATTCGTATAGATCATTGAACGGTCAAAGAGGTCGTACAACCCGGACGGAGGTGCGGACGGTGCGATGAACATCTATTATTTAGAACTTGAACTCGAAGGCACAATTGGAAGGAATTAATACCCAACGCACGGATAGCGCATGAGTCGTCTGTGGCCCAACAGGTGAATATCGGCAGTTCTCGTTCCCCGCCGGTCGCCTCACGACCCGAAGACGTGCCCGTCATGGAGAAAGACTTTGCTGACTTCCGGACATTGAGATTCGAAAGCTGCGAGAAGGTCAACGACTGTCCAAATCAATCTGGATATGGGAAGAAAAAAAACGAACCAAGGTGATGACGTAGACGCGTCTGAGGGGGTACAAGACACCTACAGGGACTGCCAATGACGGATAAGAAACGCAGTGCTACTCCAACTCGAACAACGGACCATTGGTCTCCGGGTTTATGTAATACCTAGGTTCGCGGTCTTGTAAGTTTAATCGACAACTTAGAGTAGGTGGTGCAACTTACGCGATTAAAGTCGCTCCGGCAAGCGTAGCGGCGGCGGCCCCCGCTCTGGATTGTTATCGCGGTCAACCGATCGAGAGTGCTACTAATGCCTGAGCCACGCAGGTAAGTGAATTACCCTATTACGCACCTCCGCGTTTCTGTCAGAATCCCTCTGGCCTTCCTGAACTTCCAGAGTAGGACTGCTGCAATGCTGGTGTCCACAGCGAACTCGGTCACCAACCAGAACCTAAGTAAATGAAATTACACAAAATACACGTTAGTCATGTATGAATGAATGCCAGTAGAGGGAGATTTATGGTAAGGGACGCACGCTATGGGGATCTTGAGCTTCGGGCGGTCCGCAAAGGAGCTGTACAGCGTAAGCATCCAAGCGGTTGTGACACCGCCGCCCAACTGTACGGGAGAAAGCGTTGGAATGAGGCGATGTTCAAAAACAAGAATCTGCATACAGAGATGATTATCCCCAGAGTCAGAACAAGAGCGATAAGTGTGTTTTGGGTGCTGGAATTTGCCTGGATCGAGGTAAGTATCGGAAAACCGAATGGAGAGCACATACAAGCGCCAATATCGGAATACAAGAAAAACTTGGACCAAAACAGCAAGAACGCTGGTGCAGAGGACATAGAAAGGGATAGGCTGGGCAGTTGCAGTCTCCCATTCAGGATGAATGTAAATCTAACGCACCCAGTGTACGTTATCCAGGTACTCTGCATCGCCTGCAAAGGCTATGAGCGGGAGTGGACATACCAGCATGCGTAATCGTGTACTACATAGTCATACAGTCCCGAGTCGTTCGGTATAAATGGTCAACGCTCACAAGGTACACGCAGATATAGTCACCAACGATGCTAGGGTGTCAAGAACCAAGGTGATCGTTACCAGCGTCTGCAAAAACGCTGGGTACGGGGAAAGCGAGGGCTGCAAGTGAGCAAGAAATACCTTGAACTTCCAATCGTCTTGTCTGAAGTTTTGAAAATAGTACCAACTCCGAGTGATTTCGAACATGTACAGGAGCTGAGGGCTAACTTCAGGTTGCATCAGAGTGCACAGAAAAACCCGGGGCTTACGGAGCTAGCCCAGGTCCCAATGAGAAGGCACCTGCTGGCCAAAATTAACTAGCACAAGCGGCTGCTCGGCCGCTTTGCGGCCTCGCATCCCCTTCCTCTGGTGTGAACTGGAACTGTAACAGAGATGGATTGTGCCTGAAAAATCTAATCAAAATAAATACAACTCAGGGACTGAGCATTCAAGACGACCCATTTTATTGGACTTGCCGAGGCTGTACACATTGAGCGATGATGGGATTTTACGCGGCCGCGGCAGGCACGGCATGAGTGGAAACAGAGAGCGAAAAAGGTTAGAGCTGATGGCGGAGTCTAAAAGGCTTCGGACACCCGTAATTTTAAAAAGAGGGTGAAGCTAAAGAGCGCAGACAAGATTTACCCGGTCACTGTGTCAAGAGATGGAAGGGACATTGGGAGAAGACGTGGACCGAACTGGCGACCAGTTGATGAAATACCCAGCCAAGACTATGGCATCCGCTTAGACTTGTCAGGTTCGGCAGCTCGCCGATCAGTTTTCATTGCAACCGAGCTGTTAATCCGATTAGGACGCTCTTCGGAAGCGATCGTGGTGGACAGTGATAATCCACAGTGTTGGTTCAACAATTAATAAAAGGGTGGCGCAGAAATGGTCGTCAAAGACGAGAAATCAGGGGACATTGCAGCGAGTATACGTAAACCGGATATAAAAAGCAAGGAGATGAAAGAAAAAAAACCAAACGCCATCTCCATAAACACATTTCACTTGATCTTTATTGAGCGATCGGTGGCCACTGTCGGTATCATCGGTAACACACGGTCCGGGTTCAGCTATTTCAGAAAGACGGCGGCCCGAACAAAGCCGTAGTACCGTAGGCGAGAGCTACGCGGTTCGATTCAAATCAAGAACCGCGGTTCGGCTGTGATGTCCGGTGCATTCCGATACCCACGCCCGCCTCTTGACCTTCCACCACGGCCCCGCTCGTCCTGAAAGCCGCCGCCGCCGCCGCCGCCGTCGCCATCGTCGCCACCGCCATCGTCGTTGCGCCTTTAGCGCCACCTCCCGTCTTTTACTGTGATACCTATGCCCACCTAGGTACCTCTTGACCCACCACGTCCCCGCCTCGTTCTGAAGCCGCCGCGGTCGCCGTTGCCATCGCCGCCGTTGCGACCACCATTGTCACCGCCGCCGTTGCTGCCGCCATTGTTGTTACCCCCCGCCCCTTACGGTGATACCCATTTCCACCTAGGTACCTCCCCGCCTCGTTCTGAAGCTGCCACTCTTGAAGCTGCTGCTGCTGCTGCTGCCGCCGCCGCCGCCGCCGCCATCGCTGCCTCCCGCCCCTCTCATATCTTGATGCGCAACTTCAATACCCACACCAGCCTCTTAACCTACCACCACGTCCTTGGCTTGTCCTGGAGCTGTCACCTCTGCTGTCGCCGTCTTTGCCGCCATCCCTGTCGCCACCGCCTTTGCCCCGCCCATTGTGCCGCCTCCTGCCCCCCTACTGTGTCCCGTTACTCTCACGCAACACTATTTGGGACATTCTCTCTGTTGTCGCCATGGCCATTGTCCTCGACGCTATATTTGCTATAGGCCTCATCGGTGCAGGAACCAACAACGCGCAGCTGGCGTAGATGTTATGGCAGCTTGCCGGCTACCACTACAAAGAGCCCGACTGCCTCCTCATAGTGCAGATCGCCCAGGGACTTGTCCATATGTGCTGCTGTAGTTCCGTGTCGGATCTTACTTGATTTGAATATAAAACTTTGTGTTTTCTCCCAGCTTATCATAATTTCTGGTGATTGTAAGACAATATATACAAGTGGCAAAAATCTCAAGACATGAACTCTAGGCGTGAACCTTCAGCAATCCGCCATCTCCATCCGAATCACTATCAGACAATTCTCCTTTCTCTCCCTCATCTTCCTCTCCATCCATTTGCATGACGAGCGGATAATGAGTGTCCAAAGACAGGGAACGACACAAATCTGTGCAGTTGTGATCATCGACAAATGTCTCGATGCCTTCCTTCCAAAGTCCCCGACTCCAGAGTCTCTGGAGCAATAAAAGTGAATGCAAGAAAAAAAGGTATTAATTAACATACCCGTCCACAGTATGTGTCATTAGATCGAACAGGATGAAACCTTCATTGTTTCGAACGAGGGAAGGTGTTCCTGACAGAATAAATTAGTGATGTGAAAGCATACTGGGTAAGGTTTACCTTGTAAATCCGCAACGACAAGTGTGCGCTTGCTGTAGCCAAAGACAAAATGAGCAAATGCCGAAATTGTTGCGCTACGAAGGTCTCTGCGATGGGAGTGATGGACCAAAGTGCCGCTAAATTTTGTCACTGTGCTGGAGTGCTTCCTCTCCACCAACCAGGTCAAGCCGTCGTTATTTTCAGTTATCAAATGCACTCCTGAGGCAATAGACGGACGGTCAACTTCAACAGCAAGAAATGCATCTGTGAAAGCAATATCTGTTGAAGTGTTAGAAAGGGACTGCATATTGTTTCCGAAATCTCACTTGTGTCAACCTTGATATCTTTGCGGCTTTTACAGTGACGGTAAAAGGCATCAAGCATCCATTTGCCAATCGCAAGCCTTTCAATCTCGCCCTCAATCTCAATTCGATTGGTTTCAACCGACACTTCAACCTCCGAATCCGAAACAGCAAGATCATTGTCGGATACAGAAAGCTTGTAGAAACACTTCGCGACATACTGGTCGCCGTTCTCAAGAATGAGCTATTGAAAATTAGACATCTGTTATCAAGAAAGATTATAAATTACTCACATCAAAGGCTTGTTTCATGGTACCACTGCTAAAGGGCTTGTCGAAGATATGTCCACGGAAAATGTCGCCGGTATCGATGAGCGTAGGATTCCCGGTCTGAACAGCAGTAATGCATGTAATTTTCTTGAAGGTGATTGGGCTCTGAGTCTGAACTGCAGCGCGACCGGATCGTCCCGAGCGAGAGAACTCTGAGCTCAGAACTAATCGGAAATGATCTTGAGCGTGATCACGGAAATTCAATACAAAGAAACCTCACCTCCACCACCTGCCAACGGACGAATTTGTTTGTTCTTTGGAGCCGCAACATTCTTTGAGGACTCAGTGCGGCCTCTCTTGCGGCCCGTAACATCATCTATTTTGGAGGAATAATTCTGAGAGGTAGAAGGGAGCATTTCTTGATTTTCAATTGCCTCTTTACGTAGTAGCCACTGGTATATGTTTACACTCAGAAATAATCATAAATGATTAGCGAAGTTGGCCTACCGCATCATAGTGTACATATAGTTCGAGACAAATGAACGGTGAATTTTTTGCTGTCTTCAAGAAATGTTTCCACTTTTTCGGGACGTCGTGAAGATAGATCGGTGCATTCGATGGAGTACTGTGATACGTGTAGAAATCTCCCAGTGTCATGGTAGAAGTATTGTGATCCAAAAGGCGATTGTCGGACCAACGAAATGAGGTTTCATCACTGAGAAATTAACTTTAGACTTCACTTCCTGGATATGCGACCACTTACTCTTCGAGAGGAACCAGAGTCTGTTGTGTCCACTCAATATTTATGGCTTTCACAATATCGGATTTTATGTCTACATGTACATTTAAGACACCACTGGGACAATGATCCTGATTCAACTTACCATTCAAGAAGAGGTTAGCCGACCACTTTTTCGATGCGCTACCAAGTCTGGCGTCGAGCTTTGAATTTTTGCTTGACCGCACCTGGAAGAAATTCAAGGTAAATCAACCCTCAAATGAATCGCAAATCATCTACCTCCCAGCAAATCATGATTAGTGTATCACCCGGAAGTCCACCACCATGTTCGTGCGCGAGAAGTGTCCCGGTGGTCAAATGTGTGCCCAGCGCAGGATTTCTCGAGTTTGGGTTCACTGGTGGAAGCTTGAGACGTTGACAGGTTGCCTCTAGCCGAGCTTTGTCGGCCTCATTGGCAGCATTTGCCACAATTGAAGGTCCAAGAGTTCCTAACCCATTCACAACCAGTCCCGACTCGGAAGCTACCGAAGATCCTACAGCTGAATTGTATTCAAGATATGTCCGAAAAAGCAGTGATAGCAATGAACACTGACCACGAGCCACAAGATTGCAGGTTGCTGTTCCGCAGGTTTGAATCGAACCAGGGGCCGGAGGGGCCATGTTGCGCCGAGTGATACCACATAACAAGCACTGTGGCCAAGACTAAATTGCATCAAGTGAGAGAAAAATATGTGAAGCATCCAGAGACACAGACAAAAATGTCTTGATACTCCGCCGAATCTCGAGTATGACCGCTAAGCTTGGTGCATTTTGCACATTTTCCGCTGGCTTGGCGAAGTGGAAAGAGCTTCCCACAGTCACTGCACTCCTTTGTGCTGTCTGTCTCCGAGTCGGCCATGGCAAACGAGCAGAAAAGAAAGACCAATGATGCTTTTGCGTGCAAAAACCAGTCAGTGATGTTCAAGTTCTGCCGAAATGATTCAGTAGTTATGTTAAAAAAGCTGCGGCACCGAAAGACCTGCCAGAATTTTATATTTAAAGGTGCAAGAGTCATTCTGACTAGGAGTTCTAATTTTATCATATTCAAAACGGGCGAAGTGCCAGTGTGCCTGTACCTCTGATAGAAACAACATTATGCCCAATCCAACCGGAAAAAATGGCGCAGGAGAAAAGCACTGTAAGAGTAGCAGCTGTAGTTTGGACACTCATCTGAAGTGTTGTAGATCCTCCCGACAATGTTCTTCAAGAAAGTCTTTTGGAGTATGTTCATTTGGGTTGTTCACAAGGACAGAAATTGGTCCGGCTTGCTAAGGACCATCACTTGTCTATTGGGTTAGTTTGACTTATGCTACTCACTTGCAAGATAACTTGCTGACCAGATATTAGGACGACCAAGTTGAATCAAATTGAGACTCGACTCAACATACCCTCTGTCCGTAAAAACCCGGCACCACGAGAAGTCGCAGCACAAGCTGTAGCCGACGAATTGGACAAGGATATTATGCAAAACAACGGCCCTAATTTTATCAAGTCTAAATTGAAGGACAAATTGGTAATGGTCAAGCGGTGAGTCAAGTTGCGGGGAGGAGCCAATCTTGACTTTGACATGAGCAACTTGAATGGCAGAGACGACATTAGGCAACTCATGCGTGAATGGCAGCCTCTTGGGGCGGAACACCGTTATCCAGGACACAAAAAAAGAAAATCTATCGGCATCCTCTTTCAGCTTTGGGACCATTTCATGAGGTCTCTTCGGATGGACATGAGAAACTCGGCCAACAAGCACTCAAGATGGGTGATGTCGGGCTGCCGATTTACGGATGGAAGGATAAATGGACAGCATATCTGCTGAAGCTTGCCGTCGTTCCCAACTGTCGAACTAACGCTGCCATTGGACACCTGTTTTTGGATTTTCTCGAAGAGATTGAAGGTTTGTCAACACATTCTTCAATGATTCTTGTGCGCCAGCCGATGATAATGATATTTTTGGGCAGGAATCCCGTTACAAACCACAACAGATAAGGGATCAGAAATAGGCTGGTTGAAGGCGATGCAGACCGCCCTACGGTGCGTTTCTTTTTTGGCTGAGTTCTGATTAGGTGACCGATTCAAAACAAGCGAGCAACACGCGCCGGACATCGATCTCGCTGTTTATCCGGCACACGAGTCCATTAAAAGTGTCCACAATACTATTATTGAGGCCTTTTGGCGATGGTTGAGGGAAAAGCTGGGAGTAAATCTGCGAGACCACATCTTGCGTGGCAAGACAGACCGTATCTTTGATCCCAAAGTAGCCTTTCATTGGTTTGTCTGCCTTGAACCACATTTGTTGCACGATACTGACTAAATTGAGGACAGTAACCTGTTCAATTGGATCTTCCCGCCATTGGTTCAAGCCGAACTGGACGAATTCCGTACCTATTGGAACCAGCACCTGGTGCGAAGCCAGCCGAACAAGAACATGCCTTCTGGACACGTTCCGGCTGACGCTTTGAAACATCCTGAATTGTTTGGGGGAATAAACTGCTTCATCAAAGTCCCGAAAGAAACCCTGGCCGATCTACGGGTGTTCTTGACAGAAGAGGTAGGGCCAAGGAATGAGCATTTGCAATGGGTCGATGATGAATTCGCTGCTATTGCGGAAGCTGTTCACAAGTCGATTGGGTCCCCGCATATCACACTTACAAACAGCTGGGATGTATTTAGAAAAATGTCGGCAGGTATCGAGAATCTCGGAAAAATGTAGCTTACTTTCTGCACAACCAATATATTGCATGTACGTCTTGTTCAAATGCCGGGTTCATTAAAAAATAATGTCAAATGAATTGGTCGGCGCTTTGTGCTCGGAGCTGGTCATTGGAAGCTCACGACTTAGATTTCATGCCTCGAAATTTTTGCCAGTTGTATATATTGTCTAATAATCACCAAAGATTACAAAAATTGTTGTAATGACAGATGTGCTCGTCGCAGTGGTGCAGCATAGCCTGAACCTTCAGGACATTGCCCGTGCTAGCGAACGCACACGCTTCGACGATTTGCGCAGTTTTGGAGATCGGGTGCTCGATGGGCGTATCTGACGCGTCTTGCAGGGCTATGCAAAAAAAACAGCGTGAGCGACATCTAAAAGTGAGCGCAACCCAAGACGCACCGAGATAGAGAAGCCTGAGACCCAAAACCATGTACCGTGCCCACTTCTCATCAAGCCCAGTGTCGCTCCTCTCCACCTTCTCCACAGGATCGTGCTCGTCATCTCGCCGTTCTCACTCCCAACAAAGATGAACCTGACCGCGAGTGTCACCAGACTCGTACTCCCCATCGACGTGTCGGAGACACGCGGAATGAGATGCTGCAACAGATACTCGCGATGCGAACCCGCGTACGCGAGGCCAAGGTCCATGATGGCGCTAGTTTTCAGCGGCACGGACTTGTTATCAACGTCTTTGTCGATGAGGCCCTTGGCGACGTCCACTTCCGTGCGCACACCGCTGTTCAGAATGCCGGTGGCGCCGAGCACGCCCGCTTTGATGTACTCCTCCGACGAGTAGGTGTACTTGTCGACGTGGCTGAGCCCAAGGTCAGTGTCCCAAAGGAGATTGAGACCACGCGATGCAGTAGCGCTCATGCCTAGAAAAAAATGTTGATACATAGCAGAAAAAAAACCAAGTGAGCGACTAACCGTGCTCCTTGTTCGTGTACACCCAGCTGTTACCGTCCTCAAGATGCATCTTGCAGATAAGAGAGTCCACGAGGTTGTACGTCAAAGTAGGTCGTGGCGAGGACAGGGAGAATGTCCGCAAAAATGTGTTCCGTGAGTGCGGCGGGACACAGTGAGGGCGGGAGGGGCGATGGGCGGGAACACAGGCGATGACAACGGCAACTATGGCGGTGGCGACGGCGGCGACGGCTTTAGGACGAGCCGGGGGCGTAGTGGGTCACGAGGTGGGCGTGGGTATTGCATTGAGTAGCAAGATATTAGGGGCGGGGAGCGGCAATGACGGAGGCAACGGCAGCGACGATGGCGATGGCGGCGGCGGCGACTTCGGAACGAGCGACGTGGTGGTGGGTCAAGACACGGGTGCGGGTATCGCAGTGACCAGGTAAAGTATCGGGCGGGAGGCGGCACGATGAGCGGGAGCAACGGATATGGCGGGGGCGATGGAACGATGGCGACGGCGGCGGGGACGGGACGAGCGGGGATGCGGTAGTAGGTCAAGAGGTGTGGATATCGGAATGTGCTGGACATCACATGCATCACAGCCGAACCGCGGTTCTTGATTTGAATCGAACCGCGTAGCTCTCGCCTACCGTACGAACAAAGCCGTAGAGCGTGAAGCCAGCGGGCGATGCTTGATCTGTGTGGGGAAGTTGCATTCAAGGAGAGTGTTAAGTGAATAAGGGATGGATAACTCAAACAAGGAATATACGTAGCACTTTGAAGCATTCGAACCTTGCCGAACAGTGTTCGCCCAGAGGGCGGATTTGAGTAGACGCATTTATACACCTCAGGGAGCACCGCCAAAGTTACATAAATGGCTAGTTAGGGGGTTATTTTGTAGTACGATAACCCCCCTGAGGGACCACGTCCGCTGCGCGGACGCTAGTCAACTGACTTTGGCGGGGGACGTCCCAGTACTTTGGATGGTCCTCGAACTCTGTACAGGGGTTCACAGCAGGTTCAACTCGGATTAATCGTAGCCGCAGTCTGATTCAGCCGAACTTTGGGTTTACATAGCTATCCAAGGTACAGGAGAGGCAAGACGAGGCAGCAAGGCGCACGGTGCGCATCCGGACCAAATAAAAGGCCAGAGTCCCTGTCGGTATATCCGGGATCCTCGTTCGACTCGAGGTGCTGCCATTCGATCTATTTCTGGTTCTTTTTTTGTTTTTGTTTTTGTTTCCCATTCGGTGTCGAGGTCCCAGTGCCAGTACTTTGGATGGTCCTCGAACTGTGTACATGGGCTCCACCACCGAAGAAATGGAGATTCAACTCGGAATCCCGCACGAATATAATTCGACCTAACTTCGGGTTTACATAGCTATCTAAGGTACAGGAGAGGCAAGACGAGGCAACAAGGCGCACGGTGCGCATCCGGGCCAAATGAAAGCTTGAAGTATTCCATACATCCGGGATCCTCGTTCGACTCGAGTTGCTGCAATTCAGTCCTCCCCAGTGTCTTTTTTTTTCGTTTCTCATCCGGTGTCACATCCAGTACTTTGGATGGTCCTCGAACTGTGTACATGGGCTTCACCACCGAAGAAATGGAGCTTCAACTCGGAATCCAGCCTGAATATAATTCGACCTAACTTCTGGTTTACATAGCTATCTAAGGTACAAGATAGGTAAAATAGGCAGCAAGGCGCACGGTGCGCATCCGGACCAAATAGAAAGGATTTCAGGTCGATATATCCGGGACCCTCGTTCGACTCGAGGTGCTGCCATATATTGTAGAGCTTCGATCCAGCTTTTTGTGATTTTTTGCCTTTGATAGTCTTGGAATGTAAAACCTAGATGGCAGAGCATCTTGTTGAAAGATTTTGACTGGGGTCATCTGCCCTTCGCAGTATAGGAGCAAACCGATAAATCGCACTGTGTGCATCAGGTTCCAACCTGAAGCCCTCGTGTGATTCGAGGTGCTGCCCGTAACGTTTCCCTGCCGGATAGCACTTCAGTGTAATACAACTGTGCTTGTCCTGCCTGCAGAATATACAGAGAAGGGCAGCAAAGTGCACGGTGCACATCAGGGCTCAGTATCCACTCCTCAAACGGACAAGTTTCTTGAGATTCCTCGTTTGACTCGGGGTGCTGCCATATGAAAGTAAGCCTCTGGGTTTTTTTAGGTCTCTCTCCTTCTTCGCTTGGGAAGTGCTTCCGCGTGTAATGAACATTACCTTATCAGGCCAGTTGCCGAGCTATCCGCCGAGCGCCATATGCTGCGTCTCTCACGTCATTCGCTCCGCTTTCTCTCCTCTCCCTCGACGACATGCCTTGGGACCCTATCCAGCTGAACGACGGTCGTCCCCTCTGTCCGTCTTCATTGAGCTTGCACTGAACCACCGTTTAGGGCGCGAAATCCCGAGCATCGGCTTCGGGACGTGGAAGATGGGCAACGGCGACGGGCCCATCAGCCAGGTCGACCAGGCCATTTCTGTGGGCTTCTCGCATGTCGGTGCGTCCGGCTCACCTGCGCTCGAGGGCGGAGGAACCAAGGAGGAAGACTGACGCTGTGACAGACACCGCGCAGGCGTACAGGAACGAGGCCGAGGCGGGCGTCGCGATCCGTGAGAGCGGGCTCGAGCGCAAGGAAATCTTCATCACCACGAAGTACTCTGGCCTCGACGGGCTGGATATCAAGACCTCCATTCACAACAGCTTGAAGAACGTGCGTCTGTCTCTTCCCACTCCGCGCTGCGGTTATGGTGATTTTTATGCTGAATTGAATTGGTGTACAGCTGGGCGTGAGCTACGTGGACCTCTACCTCATCCACCACCCGCGGCTCGCCGTGCCCGATATCCCCACCGCGTGGAAGGAGATGGAGGACATCAAGGCGCAGGGCCTCGTCAAGTGCGTCTACTCTTACTCTTCTCGTTCCCGTCCGCCTCATCCATTATCCATTATCTTATCACTCTTCTCAACTTTCCTATACATATCCTACTCCATATCGTCATGCTATTCTCATGCTAACGACAACCCATCCCCGCAGAAGCATCGGTGTGTCCAACTTCGAGGTTACGGACCTTGCTATCCTGCTGGCGTCCGCGAAGGTCAAGCCCGTGGCGAACCAGGTGTGTGGCAACGTCTCGGGTCGAGTGCGGCCAAGTATAACGACGCATCGCGCAGATCCTCCTCCATCCCTACGTTTACGCGCGGCAGCTCCCCATCCTCGAGTTCGCCGCAACGAACAAGATCGTGATCGAGGCATACAGCGCGCTCATGTGCGTCACCTCCACACTTATTATTATTATTCGTATTTCAGCTCGCTGACCAATACCCCTTCCCTCCTCTTCCACATCCGCCACGCAACTGAATTCACGCACACTCTCGACGAACGCTTGCACACACGCCAGCCCCATCACCTCCCTCCCGGGCGGCCCCGTGGACGCGCCCGTGAACTCAATCGCCGCGCGGCTGGGCGTGACCCCGGACCAGGTCCTGCTGGCGTGGACGAAGGCAAAGGGCGCGGTGGTCGTCACGTGCGTCGCCCCCTACCTCCCCCTCTCTAACTGCGTCTGAGTCGCGCGCTGACACGTCCCGCGTATGTAGGACGAGCTCGAAGAAGGAGCGCCTGCTCGGGTACCTCAACGCGGGGGATCTCGGTGCGTTCCGTCCCTGCTCGTCGTTCAGCCCCCGTTTGGTCTGATGCTCGTTCTCCGTAGAGCTGACCACAGAGGACATCCTCTCCATCGACGTCGCCGGCGCCAAAGGCCCGCCCCGCTCCCCCGTGCAGAAGTTCCTGCGGCGCCTCGTGGTCGTCGCGCTTCTGAGTGCCGTGGCGGGGGGCCTGAGTGGGCATTTGCGGTTCTGCTAGGCGTTGTACAGACACCCACGGGGTGGGAGGGATGTGGAGCAGTGTGCGAAAGAAGAAAATAAAAGAACAGTTGCACACAGTGGACAGTGTAAATATTTCCGCAAATTGTGCGCCAACATAGCTACTGGAAAACGCGATCACGTGCTCGCTTGTTGCGTTAAGCGGGCTTCAAATGGATTCCGCACACAACGCTTCACGCGCTATCAACCGAGCTTGAAATTCGTATATTGCCTCGTAGGACCGCTTCTAGGGTGCATTGAAGTTGAACCAGAGGAAGGACTACATAGGGGGTGCATCCCGAAATAGAGACGGGTGCGCTCCACCGGGTTTGCGTCGGTCTCTGGTAGGTATAGCTCAACAGTTCAGAGGTATATCGTCCTGAAAACGATATGTGCGTCCCGTACTGCATCTCATCGCGCATCCAAAAAAAGGAGCATGTACTGCAACCACTCATCTCGACAAACAGAGCTGATAAAATGAGTGATACGTAAACATGGGGCCCCCAAGGGAATCTAGCCGTCTTCCTCATCGGGCTCAAGTGTTGATCGCCATGGACAGCCAGTGCTCTTTCCCGTATCCGCCACAGCAACCGTGGTTTTGACATGTTCGCCCGAGTCAAAATCAACTGTGTGCTGGAAGTCGGTCTGAACGAAAACAGCGATGTGCTCTGCAGTCTTCTCATCCCCATCGATTTTTCTCCTCAATGGATTTGTCATGTACATGGCAGAGCCAATTGCGGTCTCTGAAATGGTACGAGTTGGGTCGCGGAAGATGACGGTGCTGGGTGGTTGACGCTGTGAGGTCTCCGAGCGTGCTATGCACCGCTCGTCGCCTTATGGCCCCTGCGAACCATCTGCACGACTGACGGGTCGAGCTCGGATGTACACGACGGATCTTCCTAAATGGGATTCTATGTTACCAGAAGCAGCTTCTGAGCAAGACCAACACTCTCCCCACCATCCACATTGTCTCCCCCGCCATTCAAGCTCGTTCCTGCACCATTGTCATCCGGATACAACCCATGCCCCACAATCCAGGACGCTCAACGCCTTCCTACGACAACCCTCCACATACACACACCCCCAATGAACGAGACCGGCACACACCCCACTCAGAGCACATCGCCACGCGGTGCCCAGTAAATCATCAACAGGATACGACCGATCCCCCCCCATGGTGCATGTGGACAACTTTCCCCTATTTTTCCGTTCCCAGATGATCTCTCACACCGGATGGACCTACCCCGTGCCTGATGCTGAAGGATATCCCGACACTGCCCGTCCCTCACTTCACATGATGTGTCGACTAGCCAAGGGAGACCGTCTGTCTCTCCTCCTCCCTGAGCACTTGAGCACCCGCCGACGCAACTAC
Organism: Mycena olivaceomarginata; assembly: GCA_029378375.1. NCBI lineage: Eukaryota > Fungi > Basidiomycota > Agaricomycetes > Agaricales > Mycenaceae > Mycena > Mycena olivaceomarginata. Next base: position 51,912 of record JARKIC010002240.1, on the reverse strand, counting down.
CAGGCCGTGCCTGAAGCCCCAGACGTATTCTGAGGTCGTGTGGTCTCGCTGTGCCTTGCGCACACCCAGAGACAATTGGTCTCCTCAGCAGAGGCACCCGTTCTCCTGCAGTATATGCACCCCGAAACACCTCATGATGTTCCCTGCCCCCTGGAAACACCTGTGACCCGCATGGCACCTCTGGAAACGTGGGAAGTCGTCGAGGAGGTATAAAAGGGAGCGCATTTAGTAGGAGTAGTCAGTAACTTCTGGCCTGCAGAAGTAGCTTCCGGGGTGTTTCCCCCACTTACTGTACCACTCTCACTCAATCTAAAGGGGTACTCCCAGCCTTCCTCAACCTCATACCTCTCGTGCACCCTTCTCCTTGCCCCACAGCCGGAGACAGGCCACATCTCTTACATTCACTCGTTCATTGGTGTCTCACCTCTCACACCTCCATTAGCAGGGTCCCTCCTCACCAGACCCGGTGTCACATTTTCCAGGCTTCCTTGATTAGGATCAGCATGCTGCTTTTTGTGCAACCTAAAAGCAGCATGCCGCTTGGGCTCAAGCTCTCTAATTGCTCGAAACTGCTCTAGGCGCAATCACAGATAGTCAGACGAGATTTTATGTTCAACGGTTTTGTATGATGTGGGTCTGGGTTTGGAGATGGTACTCTGAGGCGAAACACAAGTGATTCTTATGAAATCCCAATTCTAAAAGTATCTGCGGTTGCTAATCCTTGTGAGATTACAGCCAATTGTCAAGTCCAATTTGTTTCCTTATATTCCACGTGTCTGTTCCATTTATCCAATATGTCCACACGTAGTTATAAAGATCCAACTCCAACACAGATCATATTTCAAAGGGAAAACAAACGAAACTTCGGTATAGCTTCTGGGTGTCTCTGAATGAATGCCTACTCGACCAGTTAAGTGTGAAGCCTAGTAGCTTCGCATCCAACAGGTGAGGTGAGATTCACTGGTGTCCCTCCCATAACTATCCACTTAAATACTTTACAGGATTCTAAATATAAACGAGACAGATACAAACATGCGGCAGGGTTCAGAGTATATGACTAGTGGTATGGCAGCTAGCCGAGGAACTCCTGTTGGATATCAAAAGATTAGTAAAAACTGAACAGATTTATAAGGAACATTGACGAGCCAAGCTTAACAATGAGTCAAGATCTACATCGCTTAGAACAATTGTGATGGGATATTGTTGATGTGTCAACTTTTAGCCAACTTCCTCATCAGCCCCCGTTACCCTCCTCAGTAACCATCCGCTTCAACTGGTTCCGCTTTGAACTGCTTAAGTGATTTGTCTGAAAACCGTGATAGCTGTTGCTTCCCAGTACCCGAGTATGGTTTCTTAGTCAATTGGTAGATCGACCAAGTCCAACCTTCTTTTGGCAGTCCTGAAGACATCAGATGATGTCCAACGGTAAGCCCCCTTGTTCAGAAGGATAATCCCTCGTAATACACCCTTAGTCAGGGACGTGCAGTAGCCCCAATCTGTTTCCAGGATGGTTAGGCACTTTCCGTGGTTGCTCCATTAGCGACTTCTCACATCAATCCTTTGTCAGGATCATTATTCAGTGCCTTTCTAATGGTCCGAGACACATTATTTCTCTCTTAGCTAACTGCCCAGGCAAGCCTTAGCCCTTGTGAGATGACATCGTAATGTAGTGTAACACATTATAGTACGTTGCAACTTGAGCAATTTTGAATGAATGTCCGGGTGCCCCAGTACTAGGTCTGTCACCGCCCTCACACCCACTTTGATCGCATCAGGCAGAATTGCTTGCACAAGCTACTTCTTTCATGATGAAGAAAAATGCTCCCACAGCAATTGCTGCGCTCACAGTGACTCTAGACCATCGGAACACATGTGTTATTGCCTGGTTCATAGACTAATTAGTTGTATCGAGCAATTTTGCAGGTTCAACTCGATTACTTAGACAGAAACCCGCAGGCATTGAAGGTTGGAAGATACCGAGGTAGGGCCTCTTGAATGTGTTACTTGATCAGAACTTATTCCGCGAGAAAAACTAGTAAGATTTGAGCTAATGTCGTGAAAACATCCATCTCCCTATTTATAAAATTATGCCTGTCCGTCCGAAGCTTTTTAAACTCCGCCATCAGCTGTCCGGCATTTTCCGACCTTGCTTCCAATTCTAACGGAAAATTCGCACCCCGCCACTTCGGTTGAATCTTGAACCAAGTTCAATACCAGTGTGGGAATTTATTTGACTCGTGGAAATGTCTCGAGGTATTTCTAACGTTGATGGACACTCTGGAGAAGGATGTATTGGTGGGACTTCACAGGCCTGCTGGCTTGCATGATTAGTGGCAATGAATACAGGTATTGCCGGGAATAGATAAATTTCACGGAAGTTATTGTGCTATGGTCCTTCTGGTGACGCATAGGCATAGGAGTGCATGTACCATAGCAGCTCCAGCACCGAGGACTTACAGGACGTGCGGGAAGCGCAAGCCACATTCCTATTTTGGCTGATGCCAAGCCGGCAGAATGGCTTGCCAAGCCGACAAAATGGCTTGCAAGCCATTCTGCCGGGCGTGGGCGGGTAATGCCAGCCAAATCCACGCCCCACCCGAAACAAGCCACTTGGCACGGGCACAAGCCACTTTTGCAAGCCCAAAAGTGAAATCTCCACCCCGGCTAGCCAAACGGGGCAGCTATCTTCGGCTATGCTGTCCCCAGCTGAATGCAGTGACTCAAGAGGATTGGAATCCGAGTGTGGCGATATTCCTCAAGAAGCAGCAGATGTCAGAGGGTGAATTCCATCAGCACTCTACTCATCAGCGCGGTGGAGTTGCGGCAACGAAACTCGAACTAACCAGAATCTCCAATTCAAGGTGACCTACAGCCGTGCTATAGAAAAATCGAGTTGATGGGTACAGAGACGGAGCGAGAGAATATCAAGACTCTAACTGCGGTTACACGTAGTGGCGCAGAGTACACTTTTGACTTTTGTTTCGTAACGGCGCTCCGCCGTGCGCCTTCCTAAGGTTCATCGGCAACTAATACTGGTGGGGTGTAATCGCGGTTTGACTGTAGCAGGAACGCAATGTCCACCCATCATCACTCCCGCGCATCCGGAACCTCGTCCGTCCGTCCCCTTTAGCCAAAAGCGCGCCAGGGCGCCTTTAGCACGTCCTCCAAATTTTTACAGCTATTTTCAAAGAGATTTGGAAGGGTCGCCTGCATTTTGGTTGGAAAGGTGAATAATAAAGTAGTTGCCGGAGTAATGTGGAGCAGCCATCTGAAAATATGTCTGTAATGCGTCTCCGTCATGAGCACACGGTTCAGAGCATGGCAGAGGAGAACTCATCACTCGATGGCTTGATCTCGCCATACACTGTAGAGTAAAAGGTGCAGCCTTTTTGATTCCGTTTCATATCTGTTCACATGTCCAAGTATATTTGAACACCGAGACCGCAGTGCACGGAACGGCAGTGCGGACGGGGCCGTAAAACGGAAATAGATGGACAGCGACAAGGCAGAACAAGAGGAATTCTCCCTGCATCCTGTTTTATTCCATTGCCTGCTCACATATGCATGCAAGTTGATTCGGACAGCACCGAACATGGCAATCCACCGGGGGATGTCTGCGAACCAAGAGATTTCGTCGGCCTCGATTTGAATAGCTTCGGACAAAATGAATATCTGCTGACCATCTCGAACTCCCAGGGCCCCAATATAGCGCACAAATCTCCGTAACACTGCCGTACAAAGCCCTGGCACTTGCTGCGTGCAGATGTGTATGTCCCCGATTTAATTCCGCAACACATCGCAAGTGCGGTGACTTTCTTGCGTTCGAGGCGAATGTAGGCCATGAATTCTGTGCTCATGGGCACTATGCATCAGAAGCCACCGGCGAAACATTCCCGGACAGCGAATAGCGTAGAGAATAGCCATCAATACTTGGGAGCCGATGATTGCAATTTTGGAAAGAAGCCATTGTGGGAAGGCGAGCTAAACATACTCATGATGTGGAACAGCCGATGAAACCGCACCTTATTTATAATGTAGCATAAAATACCTCCATATCTGTAGACCAGTAACACTGGACTACGACTCTGATGCCCTCTCAACTTGCTATTACTCACATTCATCTAAACAATGTCGAAACATGTTTAATTGTAGCGGCAAATACCTTGAAGGTCTTTGCCGACAGCACCCACTCCTCCTTCCTAGTGGCTATTTCCAGCACAACCGATTCTCTGTTAAACAATATTCAGGTTAATCTCCCACGAATTTGCCATTACCATGAATCTCAGTCGGTTGCCTTAGATGATCAAGCAAAACAAGACCACATGCATCCAGCTGATGGAGCAAACCTATGAGCTGCTGAATGCGATTATGATTGTTCATATCAAGTCACTCCCAAGCGGAGAACTGCCACCAAGTGTGTTGTATCATATCGGAAGATTCACAGAGTATGTTTCTCGGGGATAGAATTATCCACTTCATGTTCACTCTTGCAATTTAGGACCCTCCACAAGATACATACATTCGTTGAGGCGCAGCAAACAGGCAGCAAGATCAAGAGGTTTTTCCGCCAAGGCGAAATGACCATACTGCTGCAGCAGTGCAGGGCAGGGCTGCAACAGGGGCTTGACTATTTTCAGGTGAGTCAACTATTTGGCATTGAAACAAATTATTGTTAAATGGTATGTAGATCAAGACGGTAAATTTCATGGCCCATATTGCAGAGATACAGAAAGAGGCCTGGAAGAGACATCAAGAAGTGCTTGACATGATCGAAGATGCAACGCTGTCAGATACGGCATCATCTGTGTGTAAAGTCCATGATTTCTCTGGAACATTAATAACTTTTATCCAGATGAGCAGGGTCTATTCCGGTTCCCACAATAGGTTGGTGTTTCCACTCCAGTCTCAATGTGTGACTGACATCTTAAATATTTCCAAGCTCAACTTCAATTTCAATGCTACCATCAGAACCAAAGATTTTCCGTGGCCGTGAATTGGAACTTTCAGACATTCTTCAAATTTTTAAGCAGGGAGCTGCCAGGATAGCAATTTTAGGTGCAGGTGGAATGGGGAAGACCACCCTAGCAAGAGCCATTGTCCATCATGCAGAAATCATAGCCAAATATGAGCAGCACCGGTTCTTTATTTCATGTGACTCTGCCACAACTAAAGTTGAACTTGCTGCTCTCATTGGAGTCCATTTGGGGCTTAGGCCAGGCAAGGACCTCACTCATCCAGTTGTCCAGTACTTCTCCAGCAACCCACCAAGTTTCTTGATTCTAGATAATCTCGAAACACTGTGGGAGCCTGCAGAGTCTCATGGGGAAATCGAAGAATTCTTGTCGCTGCTCACTGGTGTGGGTCATCTTGCACTGATGGTAGGTGCAGATTATATTTCTGCTATCCTTTTCTCACACCATCTCAGATAACCATGCGAGGTGCTGAACGACCGGCAAAGGTGGCATGGAATCGGCCATTTCTGCCTCCCTTGAAACCCTTGAAACAACAACCTGCTCGTCAGATATTCATTGACATTGCCGATGATGGGCATAGTCCAGAGGATGTTGATAGAGTCCTTGCCCTGACAGACAACATGCCGCTTGCAATCAATCTCCTTGCCCATTTGGTGGACTCAGAAGGGTGCTCCAACATCTTATCCCGCTGGGAGAAAGAGAAAACAACTCTGATCTCTGAGGGCTATGACAGAAGATCAAATCTAGATTTATCGATTTCATTGTCCCTGTCAAGTCCCAGAATCAAATCTGTGCCACATTCAGAGGATCTCTTAAGCCTCTTGTCCATACTTCCCGATGGCCTTTCAGATGTGGAACTGGTTCAGAGCAAACTTCCAATTGAAAATATTCTTGCCTGTAAAACAGCATTGATTCGTACTGCACTGGCTTACAGTGATGAAAATCAGCGACTGAAGGTGTTGGTGCCCATCAGGGAGTATACAAAGAAGATCAGACCAGCAGGAGATCACTTTGTTCGGCCACTTCTTGAACATTTTCAGGAGCTACTTAAGTTCTACATGGAATACCGCGGAACTCAATTGACTGCTGGGACGATTCTTCGAATATCATCAAATTTTGCAAACATCCAGAATATCCTCCAAAATGGGCTCCAACTGGGCCATCCAAACTTGCCAGTTAGCATTTACAGCACATGTGATTTGAATCAATTCAGTCGACTCATTGGCCAAGGGGCTATCCCTCTGCTTGACCATGTTCACAAGCTCCTTCCTCTGCTCTGTGATCATAGACTCGAGGTTTACTGCATCACCGAATTGTTGTCTTCAACATTGTATTATCCAATTTCCAATCCAGAGACACTGGCTTCCGAAGCTTTGAAACACTGTGACCAGGTTGACATTTCTGATCTCAAATGTATGTCTTTCACATTGATACCAGTTTGTTGACTGATATGAATCTTCAGGCAAGTGTTACCTCAGCATGTCATACTATTATCAAACCAAGCATGACATGCCCCTTTCCATCAAATTTTGTCAAACTGCTGTATCTTTAGCATCTTCAACTGGTAACACCAAAATTCATTCCAGAGGACTTCACCATCTTGCATGGATTGAATGGAACCTAGGTGATTACTTTGCAGGCCAAGCACATGCACATGAGGCCCAGAGGTTGGCCAGAATTTCTGCAGATGTAGACAGTGAAGCACAGGGGCTCCGCATGGAAGCAATGTGCTGGATTGAACTTGGTGATTTCAAGCGAAGCCTCTCTCTGTGTAACAGGGCAAGGGAAATCCACACCCTTCGTGGCATGGCTGGTGGGGCATTGGACCAGCTCATCATGAACTCCCAGGCAGAGGTCCACAAGTTTAAATCTGAATATGTTGAGGGATGGAAGATCTATATGGAAACTCTTCGAGAGGCCTCGATGAGCCACAATCCATATTCTCATGCCTTCAATTTACTCAATATGGCTGAGGTTGAGGTGTCCATGAATGCCCCAAAGGATGATGTGCAGCAGAACCTTGACAAAGCCATGTCAATGTTTACTGCTGCAAGATTTACCCCCGGGGTAATGATTTGTGAAGCTACTCTTGCAGATCTTCATCTGAGAGAGGGAAATACACTGGAAGCAGGGACACTCTTTGAGAAATGCATCAAATCATCAGTGGGACACCACAATGAAATGATATCCTACTGCTTGGAGCGGCTTGGTGATGTCAGTCGCTGGGACTTTCTGCATTGTGTATCTGTCTTTCCAACAGTGTTCCTTGTGCACTCCATCAAGTTAAAGCAGAAACTTGCAATCTATAAGGCCCTCCAATTCCTCGGAGATATCTTCCTTGTACACGAGGATGAAGAGACTGCCATCAACCTGTTCACTGTTGCTCTGGAGGGGTTTACTCACATGGATGTTCATCGCAGCAAGGCAGAATGCTTGCTCCGACTTGGGGAAATTGCTATGAGACACAGTGACTTGCTCAAGGCAGTCGAGCTTTGGGAAACAGCGAGACCACTCTTTGACCGGTCCTCGCAGGTCAAACAGGTTAAAAATATTCATGAAAAGCTGGCTGGTATTGGTGAACATGTCCTTGAGCAACACAGAACAAATTTGGCTCATTTTGAAAAGCCCAATGTTCCCTGTGGAACTCTGGAGGAGCTGGGAGGTGATGTCTCTGACATTGAAGGCCTCGACATTGACTTAGATAAAACCACAAGGGTTGAGCCAGCTACAGTCTGAATTTTGTTGAATTAATTACATACGAAATTATGCCAGTAACGTCTTTTTTTTTGGTGTGTGACTGTCTCCATTTCTATAGCTAGGTTTGAAATGGATTACTCTGTTGAGTTATTGAAGTCGGGTGTAGCACCACACAATACAAATACTTTGAATCTTTTTGTTGGCATACAGCTTACTTAGGGTGTTGCGGAGATGAATGAGGAATGAGCTGTGAGAAATGCTCGGTATTTTCGGTGAAACGGTGCACTAGGGTGCGGCCGTGAAATCTAATGAAATCAACTAGAGAGTGAAGCGAGCTAGTCACTAATCACAATCCAACCAAAATCAAAACAAAACACTGATCCGATCCTAATGCTCGTATGTGTGTGTTCGGGGAAGTAGGGTACGTATCACCCCTAAAGAGGGTGTGCAAAGGTTTTATAAGACTCTGTTTCAATAGCAAACTATGTGGTTTAAGCACAGTTATGCTGGGGTAGTAGGGACTTCACGCCAACAGAATATCAAGACTCAAGTAGACCTTCAACTGTTTCAAGTCTTCAGTTTCTTTGTGAGCGACAGAACCTACACTACTGGCAGCTAGCCAAGAAGCAGAAGGTAGGGCAGACTATCAACAGACAGACGCTACTTTTAACTCAGTAACATCTCTTCATCCCAATCTAATCAGTTGGACCTGTGCACAAAATGGCGCGGCGCTATATCTCTGCCGGCCCTAATGTGGTTGTACCAATCCTGACTTCGTATATCCTGTTTTAATAGTCATTAGACCATTCAGAGGCCGTTGAGGCGGCAAGTCAATAATCCTGAGTAGTTCCCTGATGTTTCACCTCCAGCGCATAAGATAATGGCTTACCGCCACCATCTATAGCTCAGTGTAGAATATCATAGTCAGGACGTAACAGCCTTTTGGGCTGCCTTGTCAAGTCTACTCAATCCTTCATAGTTGATTTGTTACACTGACTTTCGGCCATCAATAGTGTAGCCTATTACCCCAGGGAGGGTGTACGCTCATAATCTAATGCCTCACTTCTGCCCACTAATAGGTTCAAAATGAAATAAAAACTAGTGTTTTCATGCATGTTTTGGTACACGCCCTATCATCGAGATAATTCTATTTGGCACCCCAGGGTGCCAAAAGCACCTGGGTGCGACTATTTGGCACCTGTTATGCAAACTAATTTAAATCAATGATCCCATCAATTTCCATTGCGGGAACCTTATTGCTGGTAGCAAAAAGATGTTAGGGATCAAGAGGGATACGCACGGAAAAGTAGTGGTAGTTAAAGGTTACCAGGCTTTGAAACCATAGCTATATAGTTCTGTATAGCTCACTTCAATACCAACAAATTGTTCCGCAACAGTGCCAAAATGGCATACCACAAAGAAATAAAATTGCTGCACGGTTAGGTGGGGCCTAAATTGGCCGCGCTTTTGTGTATATCTACTTTATGGTGGGTGAAGTGTGAAAAGGGTAAATCTAGCGCATGCTAAGGTCTATTCACTCACATTGATATCTTCCAAAAATGGAATATAGTCAAAAAGAAATATTCATTGTATGGTTAGGTGGTGTCTAAATTGGCTTGAATTTGGTAGATGCATACTTCACACCCATCTATAACAGATGCCTGAAGTATAGCGCCTGGTGGTAGAGATTCATGCAGTATATTGGCATAACAATTGATGTCTTCCAAAAATGGAATATGATTGAAAAAGAAATATTCATTGTATAGTTAGGTGGTGTCTAAATTGGCTTGAATTTGGTAGATGCATACTTCACACCCATCTATAACAGATGCCTGAAGTATAACGCCTGGCGGCAGAGATCCATGCAGTATATTGGCATAACAATTAATGTCTTCCAAAATGGAATATAGTTGAAAAAGAAATATTCACTGTATGGTTAGGTGGGGTCTAAATTGGCTTGAATTTGGTAGATGGATACTTCACACTTGTCTATAACAGTCAGCTACAATACAGCACCTGGCAGCAGCTATTTCCTTGGTATGTATGGTGTACTTCTTCAGTGTTTGTTCGGGGCTATGGGCTGATCTGATACCAAATACTGATCACTTACGGCACCGGCCCAGAGGGTGCCAAATAGAAAAATGTTATATGGCACCCGGGTACTTTGGCACCTGGGGGTGCCAAATAGAATTATCCGTATTTTCGACCTCATTCCAAAGTAAACAAATGATACTAGCCTGGGTTCAAAAGTTGAACATTCAGTAGCGTGGCAATGCTGCACCGCCATCTTGCACCAATCACAGTGAACACTGCCACTCAAGACTCTGTCATCGATGTGCGGCATCGATGATACACTCCTGCTCTTGTCTCCTTCCTCCTCTCTTCATTGACACCTACCTGCCCACCTGCCTCCCATCCAGCCCTCAAAGAACCCAATGACCAGCAAAAGTATTTTTGACTGACAGCCCATGGCACAGTAAGCTGCCGCCGCAAGCTTTAGCTCACATTTGGTATTGGTACCCTAGCAGGGTTCCGGTTTAACCCACATCAGATGCCGCAGTTTGACACTTCCTGAGTTCGACCAACGTCGTGGATGAAGTGGCCGTTGTGAGGGCGAGTTTTTCAGTTACAATCTTTCTTGAGCCTTCTATATTGGAACTCACCATGGAGAACCTAAAAGCGAGGACGCTGGCATGACGGAACTCATTCACTCTGAAGAGTGCATAGAGAGTATCAATGTTAGGGTTGGACCCGGGTCAACCCACGGGTATCAGGGCGCCAACCTGTACCTGGACCTGTCATTTCCGTACCCGATACGGGTCAGGTCTAGAACCCGCACAGGTTTACCCGTGGGTGACGACATACCCGCAGGTTTCCATACCCGTGCATGGGTGGGATTTGGTTCTGCATGAAAATGAACTCCTGGAGCTTTAAAACAATGAAAGAAACATGTCAGCAACGGCCTCTGGGTCAGCTAAACAACGAGTAACCTGACGAGAACCCCAACCAGGATAAACCTGATAGACACTAGTAGCTCGTATGTTCCCTGAGCAGCAAGACCAGCCGTACAGCGTCCTCCCTAGGAGGCCGTAGGTCGGGATGCGAGGCGGAACCCGGAACGAGTCGAAGAGGGTGTGATATCCACTCAGGTATACAACCGGGGGCGTGGATACAACCCATAGTACGATGTGGAGGAAGCGGGGCAGGGTGGAGACAATGCCTATGTCAAGCCAAGGTAGAAGCCTGAGATTAGACGAGGTAGAATCTACTGTACATGGAGATTCTACCGAGCTTATATAGGCTTCTAATAAATTAAAGTGATTGCGGTCAATCGCGATCAGTTCCTGTACCGCAGCATTAAGGAGTGTCAATGCTGATACTCCTGTACTCCTCTGTGTCGGTTTCCATGGCGTCGGAGGATCTAGGAGACCTGATGTTCAGGTTTCCTAGTCCTGAATGTCATTGTATCCAGTGGTTCAAACCCCGATCGGTTTGCAACCAGTCATGTACTTCGTGTATGCTTCTGTGTCAGCTGTTGGTGTGTCCGGGGACTTGGATCCATCTGTATGGGTTCCTAGCCCTAAGGCCCCGTTTGGGTACTCTGCGTACGTACGCATATGCTTCGCACGCAGATCGGACAACAGCCGAACGCAGATTGGACCATAGCCGAACGCAGATTCCCACAGAAAATGCATAGAGTCACATCTGTTACATATGTTACATACACGTGTTCTAACATGACAGACAAAATTGACACTTTTTTTTGGCATTCCTCGATGTGTTTCCTGCCTCCCTCTCACTCTAATGGCCGGCAATAATGCAGGTCTATCACGGCTTATCGCTCGCAAGGCCGCCGAGGCGCGACAGTGTGAGAAAAAACGCAAGGAAGAGGAGCGACGGCGCCGACTGCGTGCAATTGCTGCTGTGCTCTGCACTTTTGCTGCGTACTCAGTCTCACTCACCCTCAATTGCCCTGATCCTATTCCCAAACATACCTCACTTCTCACAGGCCAGTGCTGGCTTGACGAGCTCCTTGTCGGGCATCCGACTCGCTTTCGAGAACAATTTGGGATGTCCAAAAATGCATTCTACCGCCTGTCTTTTGAACTCCAGACCAACTCGGGGCTAGTAGCAAGCAAATTTGTCACTGCTGATGAAAAAATTGCGACGTTTTTGCATTTTGTGCGCACCGGAGCCAGCAATCGTACACTTCAAGAATGATTCCAGCGAAGTGGGGAAACAATCAATTGGTGGCTCTTCTTCATGCTGTCTGGTCATTACTCATTTTCTACAGGTCCATATACACGATCTTAGTGCTGCTTGTGGGTTCATTCTACAAGAAGCACGTCCATCTTCCTTCCGATGAAACACCAGCCGAGATTAAAAAAGACCCAAAACTTTACCCATATTTTCGCAATTGTCGTGGTGCCATAGATGGTTCTCATTTCCATGCCTGGGTGCTGGCCGAGGTCATTGCGCGATATCGTAACCAAAAGGGGTTTGTCGGCCAAAATGTCCTTGCAGCTTGCAACTTTGCAATGCTGTTTGTGTACATCCTGAGTGGATGGGAGGGCAGTGCGGCAGACTCTGTGGTTTACGAGTATGCGCGGGACCATGATTTTGTTGTCGACAAGGGGAGATATTATCTCGCTGATGCCGGCTTCCCACTCTGTGACACTCTTCTCACCCCCTACCGTGGTGTTCGTTATCATTTGAAGGTGTGGGGCACTGCCCAGCAATGGTATCTCTCCTTTTGTAATTGTGCTTGTGTATTCATGCTAAAACAATTTTTTTCAGACCCAAAAAACCGTGAAGAACTTTTCAATCTACGCCACACACAAGCACAAAATATTGTTGAGCATATTTTTGGCATTGTGAAGCGTCGCTGGGCTGTTTTCAGTCGCGCACCGGAGTATCCTGTCGAAACGCAGGCCAAGCTTGTACCCGCCATTGCTGCTTTGCACAATTTTCTGCGGGTGCACGATTCAGACGACAACGCATTGGATTTGGGATTGACTGGCGAAGCAACTTCTCAGGGTTCCATGCAGCGCGAGGGCTCAGGAAGTCTAGAAGATTTCTTCAACTACGAACCCTGAGAAATCAGCCCCGAGGAGCTTGGGATCTCCATTACAGCAGCTGAGAGGGCACGGGCGTCAGCACGTAGAGACCGCATTGCTCAGTGGATGTGGGAGGACTATCTGGTTGTTTTGCCTGAGCGGGGACGAGTTCCCGACACATAGGATTAGATGAGTAGCTACAACAAATAATAACTACGTGTCCTTCTCATCCGCAGTGAGTACCTTGCGTAAAAATGCAGTCCGGCGGGACTTCGGCTCTGCAGCGAGGAAGGTGCTCGAGATTGATGCATCTTTGTCGCGCGAGAAGAGGAGCATGATGCTAGACTCTTCATCCGAGCTAAAATCACCATCTTCCTGTGGGCGGTGAACGGCAGCTTGTCGCATACGGCCATGGGGGCTACCATCGACAGCGAGGGCAGCTGCCACAGAGCGCATTGCAGCGGCCACCTCATTCGCTGCCGCCGCGTTACGTTGGCGTGATTTTTTTGGAATAGTTGGTGTGGTGGTTGATGGGGAGGACGAGGCGGCGTGCTTGCGCATGCGAGGGCGAATGGGGGACGACGGCGCGAGGTCATCGTCAGGATCAACCACTGGTGTCTGTGAATTGTAATTGTAAGTGAAAGCCAAGAAAAAATGACGATGACGCACCATTACAATTTCCACATCCTTGTCTTTGCCCGACGGTGTAGTGGGTGCCTCGGGTGGAGTGTTGGGCCCGGCAGAAGTCGTGGAGCCTGCATGGAACGCACCAGCCCCCGTAGCAATGATCCCATCCACAAGATGGAGGATATCATCGTAGAGCGGAAACGATGATATCCTCCAGCGCTCATTTTCGGGATGTCGCTACACAATTATCAAAAACTGCTCGGGGCTGAAATCCTGACTTACTTACCTTCAGAAGATCGTCCCATACAGGATCTGTTGCTGTAACCATCTTGAGGCCATCATCCCAACCGAATCCCGACAGGTCTCGTAGGCCTTGAACATCCTTGAAATCCTTTTTTCAGCTGCCGACGATCAGTCTCGGTGACAGAAATAAGCAGAAGACTCACACTTCTGCCCCAGTGGTCCTGGCACTTCTTTGATGTCTTCGGGGGGCCCAGACTATCCTTCAGAGCATCGGCGCAGCGCTGCCAGACCACAGGTTTCCAGCCGCTGTCGGCTTGAAGGCCATTCGCCTTGGCAGCCGTCAAAGTTGCCACAATGAGCGCATCGTCAGCAGAGGTCCAACGGACGCGTGCCTTCCCTGTGGTTGGTGGCTGAGCGGCTGCGGGATCGGGCTGAGCGGCCGTGGTGTCTGGCGCTGTGTTCTTGCGTTTTGGGGGCATGCACGGGGCAGTGAGCTGGCAGAGAGCAGACGTGACGGCACGCAGATGCTGCAGTTGTGGCACCTGAACACCCCATCTGCGTGATTAATGGAAGCATATGCTTGACAAGGCATATGCTTCGATTTTGGCGGGATCTGCGTACGTACGCAGAGCACCCGAACGGGGCCTAACGTCTTCTGTATCCCGTGGCACAGACTCCCCGAGTCTGCAGCTTTAGAATCCGAGGCCGGGTTTCAACTGTGAGAAGGTCACGTGGTGGTGTCATGAGAGTCCCATGCTGCTAAGACGTGTCTGTATCCATACAGGCGCATCGCGCGAAAAAGTAGAACCCAGGTGATTCATGACAAAACACATCTGAAGAGAAATTACTTCAACCAAGGTCTACATTCACCTTGGGGAACATTTCAATGGAGCATCTTTCCTTCGACTTGATACCTTCCTTAAGTGTACAAGGTGGCAGATGGCACCTCCATCAGTCGTATTTTCCCCTCTTTCATTTTCGACGGATGTTTCACTAGCGGCCCTGCAGTGGCTGTGGAAGGCATACTATCTGGGAGGGGGATCCTGGCCACCTTAGACGTTTTGGCCTGTTGGTTCGCCGTCACAAGCAGCACACCACTCAAGGTTTATGGGGCTCATGGTGTAGGCACGCATCCTAGGAACAGTTTTGAGCCTAGTTGGTGCCATTTTGGACATATATTCATCGCTCAGTGAATTTATTTCTGGCGGACTTCCCAAAAGGGGAATCAACTGGCTACCTGGCCACCTGTGCAAACTGGAGTTTCTGACTGTGGCAGTGGTCTTGCAGTGTATAATCAGGTTCAAGGGCCATTAATCATCCTTTTCATACATAACAACTATAGAAATGACCGATAAAAACACAAAGTGCTTCTAATGTGGGGTATATGCACAGAGATTGGCCTTCCCAGAGAAAACAAAGCTAGTGTACCAGTCAGAGGACCTGGTTGGCCGAAATAAGTTTCAGGCATGTTCATAAGAAGTGAATAAACGCATATGAACCTCAAAATCCACACCTGTTTCATTCTCCTGAGAACCCGACGTTTGGACTTTGATATTACAAATATTAGGCTGAAACGGTGTCCGGCGCGGCCTGGAGTAGGTATCAGGCAGGTAAAATTGTAGGATACATTTGAAATCGAAGGCTTACATGTGAAGATGGACCTTGACAATCGCTGAACTCGGACGGCTAAAGGGTCGTTCGATATGGAGGTTGTCCAGTTGCGGATGTCATATTTGAATGGCAATCATTTGCGTGAGTTCGTCAATGAAAGAGGGGAGATATGGAGCTCTTTGTAGGCTCTGATGGAAGCCAGCAGTAAGGGAAGAAGAACGAGCCCCCGAAGTCATGAATTGATAAAGAATTGGTGGAGCAACGAGTGAAGCATTGGTTCGGGGATAAGAAGTTGATGTTCTTACCCTGCGGCCCGACATCATCCGTGGCACCGCTTAACATTAACTCATCACTTTTGGCTGAAAATCAACTGAAAATTGACAAGGACGGGCGGCATAGGTTGTATTCCACCCCACAAGCATAAAAGGGCCATATGGCTAAGTATTTAACCTTATAATTGGCGAGTGGCCAGGTTCCTAGTCCGGCCAGGATGACAATCACAAATAGTACGCCAAATTCACCGCACACGCTGTCATTCCTATCACAGAAATCTAGAATTTCAGTGCCTCGTAACAACAACTGGGCATTTAAACCCTCTACGTGAACTATCTCATACATTTCCGCCGGCACATCCATCTCATTTCGCCGTTTCTTCGAAACGGCAGGAAATAAGCATGGCATTTTCGGCCGTCTTTGCCGCAACTCGATAATTTCTTGAAATACCAAAAGGAGTGATTTATAGAAACCCCAGGCACAAAAGAGCCCGAACGCACATGGTCGTAAATCAGCAACCACCTTTCTTCATAGACTCGTCATTCACTCCCCGAATTACATCTCAACAAGGTCGAGAGAGGCTAGTCCGCCACATCATCTGTCTTCAGACGAGAGCCGCCTCACATCAATAATTCAATAACTGCCCCTCGCCCCGCTCAGCGCTTCCTCGCTAGTTTGGATTCCCGAATTCAATGCCAGTTGAACTATCCCATGTAACCTTTTCGTCGATATCCGTAGCGCGCTCCCATCGCCACGGCATAGACGCCATGTTCGTTCTTTCCAATGACAGATGCGGACCCACCATAAATTTCTACCGGCATGTTCTGCCGGTCAGGTGCTGTCCAGTGCAGCGTAATTCGTAATGTAAGTCTGGTCAGTAAGACTTTTCAGGCCAACTGTTCAACTCGTTCAAGCTCTGGCCTGGGACCTGCACTACCTTCGCCCATCGGTCAAACAACAGAGTTGGAATCAGTACCCGCTTTGTTGCCCATTCATTCTCTTCAAGCGCCGTTCTCACGCCATTGTAGTCCTGACCAGTTTTTCTCCCGGTGATTCCGAAATAGGACGGTACTTGAAAACAATATCGGAGCTCGCGGCACAGAGGCTGGTGCATCCGTTTGGTGTGAGAAGTAACATAACAGTACAGAACGAACCGTGATACATCATTCCATTATTATTTCGGCTTTCGTTCTTTCTATTGTTCGGCCTTGAGGAACTCTCGTCCGTACAGTCCTTTGTGGGTCCACACATTAAATCATATGGTGCTTTGACACCGCTGAGGCGAATTGTCCGTGTTACGGCCGCCTATTCCAGAGGAGTTGAAGCTGACTGCTAAACAAGACGGAGCAACGCCCGAGTCATCAGCCTCGCCCTCGTTCCGGCGGATGTGTGTTGGTAAGATTTCGTGAACCTGTGATCGCATATATTCACCTTTTCCCAACCATCTGAGCTCAATTTTGCGGACTAAGAACTCCTACAAATTTCTTTAGGCAAATACGGGTCGGTCTACCAGTGAGCATGCCACGATCCGATTCCCACAAAATTTACTGAACGGCGTTTGACTGTCAGAAGCATATGCTAAAAATCAGGCACTGGGAAACTTCCCTATCTGCATGGTGTCCCGTGTTCCGAGTCCTCCAGATAAAACAGACGCCAGCTGTGCAAACAAGGCCCAAGCTTTACTTCTTACCAGTTTCTCCTCGAGCAAGATGGTCGGTTGGATTCAACCATCGGGCACAATGAAGCGAGTCGTGGCGGTGACCTTCGTCGCAGTTGCGGTCGTCGCAACTTTGGTGCGCTTGAGGATTCGGATTCGCACGCGTAGATTCTGGGTAGACGATGTTTGTGGGTCTAAATTTCTGTTCAGTATTTTTTGCTGTGGAATAATTCGGTTCCAGGGGTCATTTTCGCTGCCTGTTGCTCCGTTTTGATGCCTATCGTAACCTTTCTGAGGTCCGATCCCTCTCAAAGTAGCTCCACTATGATTGCTGCCTTCTGGTGAAGGATTCCGGTGTCCATCCTTTGTCATTCTGATACTCCCTCCAGGATGGGACTGATGGGTTTTATTAACACTCTCTGGTGGGTTCTATTGTTGCTATCCAGATTCTGAGAACTAATCGGCATCATACCACAGGGCCTCCAGAATGAGCGTCATGTTCTCCGTTATTCGACTTGTCCCTCACGATAACCGATCCAAGCTCCGCAAAGTAACTTTCACCAGCTTTCGAGAAATATGTTACTTACTCTCGGCCGCGGGCAGATTACCACTGGTTTTGCGGCGCTATTCGCATTGTGCTGGATCGCCCTCCTTGCTTAAAAGATCCACGTTTGCGCATCGGATAAATCGTGGTATCATGGGCACCGTCCCCAGCAGTGTCCTCTGGGTAAGGGATCTGTGGCTTTGCAACTTGTCAGTATTCTATTCGCAGATGTTGAACCCTGCAGTAACTCTATCCAGCCGACATTTTCGCAGATGTTACTCTCGCAATACTCCCACTCGTCCTGATACGCCGTGCTACGCTTCCGCCCGGCCAGCGAAAGTATAGCTCCATTTTCCGGAGCACGTCTCGTTAGCTGATTCATTTGATGTGCCTCTAGGATGCTTCTTATCATTTTCTCTGCTTCTCTACTTACCACCGTTGTGTCCATTTTTTATGCGGTAGTCTTGCTCGGTCCTAGTGGCTCACTTGAGGGTGTCGCGGTGCAGGCCGAAGTAATCTTTTTTCATGATACACAAATTGTTATGATTCCTTACCTTTCGGTTTCCGCAGGCTGCGACGGCCCTTACTGTGGCCAATGCCGGGGTCCTGGCCACTTCCGCATATCGTCTCCTCCACAAGTCGGACGATATCGACTCCATGCCATACACCTACAACTATTCTATTGGCGGCGCAAAATCATCTGATCCTTCGCCGGCCATGAATAGCACTGAGACCTTGAATCAGGCGAAGTCCACGGATGGCAAGGTCGGTGGGGGGTAGAGTTTTGTAGTGCTAAACGTAGTATGCTGTTTATGACACCCCTGCCGCTCTGCTTCAACATGAACTTTTTATGTTCCCTGAAGAATATATAATGAACTCAAAGTAATCCCATACTGTCCGTCCCTAAGTATCCACCGAACAAAATCTTCCGAGTTCAATCAATTTTGTTGGTCGGCCTCGCTCTCAGGCTGATCCTCTTGCTCCCCGGCCTCACTCTGATCCTGCTCCCCTCCTTCCTCACTCTGGCGCCGGCTCTGTTGCCCCTCGGTGTTCGGGTTGATAGCCCCGAGGTACGCGATGCGCTGATCGGGAGAAGTCGAGTCCCAGGAGAAAGCGGCGTCGGTGTCGCGCTGAGGGGGGGAATGTGAGTTGCTGAGTAAATATACATATGAGTGAGGGGAATCTCACCGCAAGAGGTCCAACGGGGGCAGCGCGCGTCAGGGCAAGCAGCGTCATGACGGTGAAGGCGACGGTGGAGAGTCTCATTGTAGGTATGAGAGTTGTTTTGTAGTGTAGAGTGGGGAGTGAGTAATTGGAAGTGAGTCGACGCGAGATGGGATGGGAGGGAATGAGATTGAAGAGAGGCGAAGTTGTGCGAATTTATACGGAGTGAGACATGAACGGATCGACGAATCTATCCGCGCGGATAATGGTGCGTGCGTCGGGGGTTCCGCTGAGGATTTAATCGTGAGACCCACTGCCCCTCGGATCAGAATGTGAGACTATGAAGCTTGAATCCGCAAGTTGTGGGCTGTAATGACAGGAGTTGAACGCCTAATTTGTTTCAACAAGTCCGCATTCGATCCACGACTGATCAACTCATCTGGCTTTAATTTTGGAGGGTTCACCGAAGTTACTTCTCAGATAAATCTGGAACATATCCAGTGGGTTGCAAAATAGCCGCTGCGTCGCATACTTCCGATCCTGTCCGTCATGTTGTTCATTGCGGAAATATCGTCGCTTATTTCTCGATTTAGTCCGGGCTCAGATCTCAGCCGTCAAACCTGATGGAGGGGTTCATCGGATAGAAGTTGGAGTTTTGAAAGGTCGTATGAGGGTTGGCGTCATAATTCTTCGAATTAAAAACGGAGTTGGATAGCGCCTAGCTAGCCACTAATGTCAGGTCCGCTCCTTGATTTCGGTCAAAAATTGCTCGGGTTAATGTGTCTGGACTTACCACTAACGCTATAGCAGTGTAAGAATCAACGGCAACTGCGTGTCTCCACTGCCTTCAACGCTGGGCTGCACGATGAATCCAAGATTCCACACAATCTCCTTCTGGGGCAGCGAAACACGGAACGCAGAGAGCACAACGGCAAGGACGACCTCTGTGGTCAACCAAAATCGGAATCATCACACGAAAGCGCAGAAGTTCGTACTCAGCTCGAATTGAGAGAATTTGAACCCGCTTGAACCCATAAATTGAAAATCAATCGGGGATCTGTAGTCTGGAGACGAAGACGTACATGCACGCGCGCGGACCTCCACCGAAAGTGAACCTAGCGCGCGCCAGTCAATTCAACTTCAGAGCGCAAGTGGCAAAGAGATCCTCACAGATGTTGATACACTCCAGTCACAGGAGCGCCGATGATGCTGTCCAGAAGCGGCTCGAGCCAGCGTGCGGGCATCCACTCCGCGGCATCGGGGCCCCAGATACTTGTAGCGCAGTTCGCGCTCTGGATGGAGAGCATGAGGTCTGTGCCGCGCGGGACATGGATTGCGTGTATCGCTGCGTCGTCGCGGCCGCGGAGCGGTGTCTCGAGGGGGAGGACGGCGTCTGTGAGGGTCCTGGGTGCAGTGACGATTAAGTATGAAATAATTGTGAAAAGATGGAACGCAAGATTGAAGAATGAGGACGGACGTACGTAAACTAAATGGAGAAGGAGGGTGCAGCCGGAGGGTCTCGCGGCAGACAGCGTCGAGGACGGGAAGTTGCATGAGCTGGTCGTAGGGTATGTCAGTGCCGTCCTTTGGCTGCGTCTCGGCGAGCTCCGCGCGCAGGCGATCTTGCCAGTCGGGATTTTGAGCGAGGAGGTAAAGGATCCGCGCCAGTGTGGTTGACGTTGTCTCCGATGCGGCAAATATCAGGGTTCTAATTTCGTTGAAAGAGAAATGATGCACTACACCGCCGTTTGATTCAAACATTTTGAAAATGTTTACCGCTCAACCTTTTTCAAATAAAAAAATGTCAAATCCTGAAGCATTTTTAAATGTCATATATCTCTTAATGTTTGGACTTGGTTTGGACAATGTTGAAATTACATTGATAACACATTGTCAGCGAGATATCCTTCGCAAATGTTTGTGAGATGTTGCTAGGACCATCCTTGGATGTTTCTTGACTGTTACAGAAATGTTTTGCCTGAAGGTTTTGAGCAACATTTGCTTAAAATGGTGGTGTATGGTGGGGCGGACTCACGACATCTGCAAATGTTTCAGCAATAGATTAAAATATGGCAGGAGGAACTCTGACCTGGCCTACGACCTCTGCATCGGGCAGGCGGTCTTCATCTTCGGCCCGGGCATTTTCTTGCACTGATAGAAGGTTGGGGGGTGAAAGATCAAGAAATCCGCGAGAAATACAGTGGTACACGTACTCAAAATGCTCATAATGTCCTTTCCGCCGTCGCTTTTAGCCTCGCCGCTACTGAGTGCGCTCTTCTTCGCGTCAAATATCTGTTGTGTCATGTAATCCATAATGTCCACAATGTCCCGGAAGTCGTGCACCGCCTTCCACGGAACCCAGTCCACAACCGCCCGCTGGAAGCGAGCGCTCCCGATTTTTCCCGCCCAAGGAAGGATGAACCTGAATGCTAGGCTGAGTTGCATTATCAGCGGGCTGGAGGGTGATCAGTATTCAGCATCAGAAGATTGGGCTGCCCAATACGCACTGTATTCCTGAGATGGCTCCGCTGTAAGGATGGGCAGACTGCCCGGGGTCGTCCGCCAGGTTGTCGAACGAATAGCCGAGCCCGCCCTGGCCAATGAGCTCTAGAGCACACCGGTTCATCCAGCGCAGGATATCGACCTGAAATTTGCGGGCAAATTCCGAGACCAGTCGAAGATTTAATCACCTCGGCTGAGCCGTTGATAACTCTGCTCGTCAGTCCTGCACGAAGCTGACACACATTCGGCATCAGATATCGAGAAGAACACGGAACACCAAACCTTGTGAGCGACGGCATAAAACACCGGAGCTGAGACGCATAATTAGGCACATCTGCAATTTGTTGGGTTTGAATTCATACCTAGACGGCGCAGATGGAGTTATTAAAGACTGGGTTCAGCATTTTGCGCTGTTTACGATGCTGCGCGCCTATGGGTGAAGCACGTTACTCCAACGCGAAACTTTGCAGTCGGAGTTGGGGCAAATTCACCAGAGCCCACTGACAGCAGACCCTCGCCGAACATGAGCTTGCTGACACTGCGCGAAAGAAGGGTGAGCGAGAGGGGCTCTTGGATGATTGGTTTGAAACGACATACAGAAGATCAGTGCCGTTCCGGGCGTAAATCGGTTGGTCCTTGAATGCATTGTCAGAGTATACTATGATGAGTTGACTAACAGTTGGGTGTACCTTGACGATAATGTGATGCAGAGCCAAGGGATCGAAAACATAAAGGATCTTGGACTAGGTGAAGGCCTCGATATATGTTCCAGGATACTCGAGATGTGCCGAGGACGTACCCGCATAGGGCCATCGATGCGCACGACCCCACCATCTTAAAATGTCTCTCAGTCGACCGTGAGGCAGCGGTGTTGCGGTTCCTCACATGTATGGGCGATATGGGTGTGAAAAGCCCAGCCCTTGGGATCGAAGAGAGCCATGAAGTTTCTTGAAAGGCTGCTTACTACACCCACTGAAGTGCACAGGGCTCTTACCTGTCCAAATCGATTGAGGGGATGGACCAGGAACATTGTCGAGAGATTTTTTGAAGGAGAACCTAACGATACGCCATAGGATCCAAGTTGAAGTGAGCAATGTGGAGACCAAGAGCAGCGTCATTTGAGTGGCAAAGAGCGACGAAGAAGCCAGAAAGCTTCGAGGCGCTACTACGGACTCAAAGGCGCCGATAAGGACGTCGCCGCTTTCACGCCTTCATCGGTCGAGTGCCAGATCCGCGGAAAGAAAAGGACGCCGCTTCGACATGGGTGGATGAGATTAAGCGTCGGTCTGCCGAGTGATGCGGCAGCACACATCGGTGATCCATCGGGTTTATCCGCTGATCGTCTTCGTTTCCACTTGCGCATTTGCTGAATATTAGTCTTCGCTGGTAAATAGCGGACTGTACATGGAATCGAGGTCAGTGAAGCCGTCGCTCGAATAACAGAAACATATCTGACATGAGGAAACGACTGTCCGTAATCAATCTGTAATTTGGCAAATGCAAGGCAAATGTGTCGCTTAAGGGAATATATTCCAAGCAGATCGGAGTTCTGAGGATTCAGGTTCCGCCTTCTTACAACATAATGTTCCGCAAAGAGTCGATATCCGGATTGAGCGCACGTGCTACGCGACGCGCCGCGAGCATGTGACCGAGTCGCGGAGTTTAAATTGAGTGTTTCTCCTTTCTTTCGTTCTACGACAACTAGCGACGATTACCACTTCATCGAGTTTACCGGGCCCCTCAGCGACCTCGGTCAGTTAATCAAACTTCACAAATTCCGCCATTCGTCAGCGGCACAGTGGCACTCACGACTCCAGCACTTGGTCGCCTCGCCCCAACCTCGCCACTGATACACATCCCTCCACTGTGTTAAATAGGAGGACATTGGACCCGTCTGACGTTACGTTTCGGCAAGCTCGCCACGACCACCGGCACGGCATCTTCTTTACACTACTGCTGTGGACTCTCGTCACTCGTTCCTCCGCGGAACAGCAGCTGTACACTGGAATCCCATATCCATGCAACTGGACTCTTTGCCGTGCACTGAGGCTTGCTATCTGGAACACCACGACTCCCCTCAGATCCGGTCTAGTCTCGGACCCTCGGTTCACTTCTTCTCTTTGGGTTCCATTTCGTTCTCACCCTAGACTTGGGCCGAAGCACTCAAGGGAATCTGCCGCTCAGCTCTTATGCAACGTCACCTTCTTTGGCTGCGCAGGCGCTTGTCTGACCCATTCAGTTACATTCGTTTCCAAATACGGCGGTTGCCGCAGTTTCTGTGCGCCTTTCACTTCCCAAGTCGGGTCAAAGTTTTCGAATAGATGAATCAACGTACGTGTCCCTGCATTTTCGATCTTCTTTCATCACCTTGCCATCTCCTCGTTGCCTCGCCAGTTGCTGTATCTGGAATACGACTGCCCAATATGACCAGTTGTGTCCTGACTCCCAACTTGTGCACCCCCAAATCACATCGCACAGAGGACCTGCGGATTGACTCTAGAGACATCGGTCTTGTTCTGCCGTGATGATCTTCCCCACTCATTCTGACATGAGTACTATATAATTGGTTCCACCGCCGCTCTATTTGCGTTCATGATGCTGTGAAGTCGCACGCCAAAATTCCAGTTTCAGTCGAGTTTCCAGCTCAGTGGAGCTCTACGAGGTTACGAGCAATCTCAAACAGCCCCCAAAGCGCCTGGTGTTGCCAACGCGGTGGATTTCGCCCGAGCCAGCACTGCAACTTGCAAGGGAGAAGAAGGCGCCGACTAATCACCTGACTCATTGCTCATCATTCTGCATCGCTTTCGGCTAACGTATCGGCGACTTCTTTGCAAGTCTTGTCTAAAGGTCTTCTTGACTCGTGGCGTCTGTTTTCCCTCCATTCCTTCCTGTTCTCTTCCCAATCCCATCCTCCCCGCAACTCGATAACGATGTGGGACACGCCGCCGCCTCTAGTCGACCACCGCGGTGGAGGTGTGATTCCTCCACCTGCTGGCGCAGTAATGGGAGGCCAGCCTGAATTCCACTCAGCCTTCCCAGGGTACCAACCACAACCACAGCAGGCTCAGTGCGTACAACTTTCTGCAGCATCGTAAATGCCTTTAACGGCAATATGTTTTTTTCTCTTTAGGTGGCCCCCTGCACAAGGGACCCCGTGGGCCGGCGCCGGTGGTGCGTGGCCCGCTGCTACACCTGGACCATCGTGGGCGAACACACCCGCGCCGGCACCGTCGTGGGCCAACACACCCGCTCAGCCATCGCCCTGGCAGCAGCAGCACCAACAGTTTCAGCAGCAACAGACGCCCGGATGGGCGCAAGCACCAATGCCCCGACCGGGCTGGGGACCTGCACCGCAGGGCGCACAGCCCTGGGCTGGACACGCCGGGCCCTCGATGCCCCCGGAGCAATGGTTCCGCCAGGCCCCGCCACACCCTGCGCCCGGGGGTCATGCCGACGGCTTCAGCGCCATGGCTGCGCCGCTCGAGTCCGCCTCTGGACAGCCGATTGGGCCGTCGTTTTTAACGGTGGGGGCGGTGGGATGCCCATGCATGGCATGCACGGGGGAGGGATGGAGCAGCACTGGGAGAGAGATGAGGAGGAGGAAGAGAGGCGGGAGGCTTGGGCAAACCATGCCGAGCGGCAAGAGGCGGAGGGCCACAATCAATGGGCGCATTGGGGGCCGGAGCAGGGCCACGGGCAGCGACCGGCCTGGGCACAAGACCCAAACGCGGGGTGGGGGCACGAAGGCGCAGCCTTGATGCGGACGCACTCGCATGGACAGCACAAGTCGCCGGGCAAGAAGAAGAAGAAACGCGCTACCTCCTTCTCTGGCGGGCAGGGCGGCTGGGGCACCCCGGCGGCGTTCGACGAGCACCACCTCTCTCAGCGCCCCGAGGACTGGCGGGATGGGTACTCGCCGCGGGGGATCTCGGGCGCTGATATCTCGTTCTCCTCCCTCTTCCGCGTCGGCAAGAAGTCGGATTCGAAAGGTACGCTTGTCTACCCCCATCAATCCCACATCTGACGTCGCGAAGAATGGGCGGGGGACAGCAGGAAGCGCACCCTGGACCGAATCCTCACATACAACGCGTCGCGGCCCAAACATCAGCTACGACCTGCGCAGGCCGCCGCACGAGACGCCCTTCATGGGCCGCTTCCAGCCAAAAACTCAGACCGAGTTCATGAAGATGGCGGTCACACCCCCCGCCGTGCGAATGCGGCTGGTGCATCCCCGCCTGCCGTGGTACGTCGACGTCGTTGCTGGGTACCACGCAACGGGCGTCACGCTGTACGACGTCATCCGTGCGCCTCTTCGAGGAGCTCGACCGCCCCATTGCCGGGCACGACTTCTGGAACGAGGAGCTGGGGGAAGCGGGATCGGGAGAGCCTGACGCGCGCGTTCAAGGAGCGCTGCGCGAAGCAGGGCGAGTACATGCGGGAGGAGATGCTGAAAGGTGTCAAGCGCGTGGACTTTCTTGGTGTGAACTGCGTCTTCGTCGGGCTCGTCCGGAGGAATGGCATGTGGGAAATCAAAACCGACAACGACCACTGAACAAACGAGCTACTCATTGGTGAGCAATCCTTCCATCCGTAGCGGTATAAGCTCATCTCGACCTAGTTTTTAATTGTATTTATCTGGACTATTTTTATCTAAAATCACTCTTTCACTCATGCGTCCATTGACTTGTAGCGGTGGAACTTGTACGACCAGTAAGCCCCCTCGTGAAATCCCTGTTGCTTCCGCTCATGGTATCGCTCAGTGTATTAACGACTCCTTTCACGCTCCCGCATTGCCTATCCATCCCCAACTACTTAGAAGCTGTTCTCGCTGTACTAGTGTGTATATACCGCATCTGTATTGGAAAATCAAGTCAAATCCACCAATTCTCTCAGACCACAGTGCTACTTTTCAAGCAGAAGCGACTTTGCTTTGGTTCAGGACAAGTTCAGGAGCCTCGAAGGCAAGCAGTCTTGAAGCACGAGGATACGAATCGTTCCCGATTTGGGACCCCACGTGACCATCATGCGCGTCGAGATGAATCAAATACGACCAAATCTAAATACATCGTGGAAGAACCCGGTCCTGAATTCAGTCTTTTGTTCAACTGGTTAGGTAAGCCAATTCTATGAGCTTTAAACTCCTTTGTCGACGAAGACGCCCGAGTAGAACAATCCCTCCGTCGTTCCTTCCTGAATTCCGTGATGCACGACATCACCTTGATCAGCAGTCGAGTCCTGCGGATTCACAAGGGGCAACTACATCAATAGAAGTTATTCAGACGCGGAACGGGCTGCAAGGGGAAATCAACCCGCCTTCAACACTCCAAAATGAAAGTCCCCGACGGTACCGGCGGTGACGGTTGGATTTCCGACTGTTGGAGTTACGACACGGGTGGGGAAGCCCTCGATTGAATATGACACGGTGAGAGTGCGATTTTGCCAGTCAACCGCGATCGCAAAATTATGCCAAACGAAGGGGACGAACGGCGTCGTGAACAGGACATTCAAAGCGTGGTCCAAAACTTTGAATGAATGCGCATTCTTTGCTGGCAATTGCGACGTCGGGTTTGTGAACGGAGATCCTGTCCGCGACAGCCATGAAAATCCAAGCCTGGGGATTGGTGTCGGAAGCACTGACCAAGTTGAATTCCGAACACATGGGTTCCGTCACTCGGCTCGATGAAGACAATTTGGTATTCATGGCTGTAGTTCAACGGGTGATCTGGGTCGGCTTTAATGGAGAAGTGGAAGACAGTCGTTCCGGTTTCCATTTCTTCGTCCATCGCCGTTGAATTCCCGTTTTTCTGGGCAATCAATTCTGTGCGTCTGAAACCGTATTGTGGTGGTCCACCGCCCGGGACGAAAACCGATGTATTGTCTATCTTGATGGAAATGACTTGCTCGTCAGGACGGCCCCGTTCATTCCACAGCGAAGTGGGAAGTGCCGAGTGGCCCAGGAATTCGGAGTACTAAAGCAAGAGTTCGTTCGTGGAAGTAAGTCGCATTGATGGAATATACTTGCATAGGATGCAGATTCGTTTTGGCCCTTGACCGCACTTTAGAATGGATTCAGCGATAGTATTCTTGAACGGGTCAAGTTGATATGTACACACGTTAAAAACGGGCCTGTCGACGTGTCCAGAGCCGCAGACGACATTGAGTAGGGCACGCGGCCATCGTAGATAGTGCTGCTCGTCACGGATACCACGCAGCTAAATATTGAGAGAAAGTTGCCGATTCTACCCATGATTTGGTTCTCTTCCCACCTTCCCGTCTTATACCAATGGAGGAAAAAGCTCGGGAGAGGCGGCACCTTTTCGGAAGAATAACACTCGGCAACTGTTCATTCAATCTATTTCCTTGAAAGCTTGACGTGCCCCTCGGCGGACATGGTGAAGCATGGGTGAAATTGGTCACAAATTCATACGCCAGTTGAAGTTCGGGAATATTTCAATACAATACACCGCCCGAAATTACATTGAACAAACACAAAAACTACATGGATTGACCCGGAGCATCAGGCCCAGGGACAGGAATGGGCTTCTCAGCCATGGCAGCCAAACGGAAAATGTGGCGAGGCTGCGCTCCATGTTCATCGTCGACGTAGTCCACTACCGCAGTATCTGTGAGATTTTGGAATATATCAAAGAGCCAAATAGTCTTGAAACGTCGCGACTCACGGATCGTTGAAACGGTTATCGAATATCACAATAGTTCGGGGGCTCCAGTGGACGCGGGCCTGAATATCATGCGAACCGATTATATGCTGGAGCAAAAAATCCGAAATCGCTTTCCATTCCACATCCTTCAATCCGACTGCTCCCGTGATAAACTCCCCGTTAATGAAGATGCACCGTGCCCCAGTGATAGGGTGAACTCGGACAAGAGGGTGGATGGTCGTAACGGGATCTTTACGCACAAGACCACCGGCCAGCCGGGTATGATTGATCATGTTCGCGGAGGAATGTTTGACTTTGATTCCGTCCAAGAACTTTTGCATGGCAGGGGAAAGGCGCCTGTGGAAAGCGTTGAGTGGTTGATTTATCGAATGAACTGCGACGCACTGGTATGCTTCATCCGTTGCCGCGAACACGGTATCCCCTCCCACCTTGGGGCCTTCCAACAGGCCCAACATCACATAACCGGGCGGCTGCATCTCATAACTAACATCCTGGTGCCACAAACAAGATGTCGTTTTTTGAGCGAAGAAAGCATCCAGCTCCGATTTATTTCCGTCGCGATGGATAATATGGAAACCCGGGTAACCTAGACACCGCAGACCAGGGTAAATATCTTGAAATCAGACGAAAAAGATGACAGACCAGGAATGCTTCCCGACACGGGCTGATAATTTGGCTTGCCGAAATAGTTCATGAATTTTTGTTGAGTCTCGGGACCAGCGTCGATAAAGTCCTGGTCGGGAAAAGCTACAATCTTGCGCTCCGAGATCAAAAGGGCAAGCTCGTCCTTGGCCTGGTCTGAAAGTTGGGAAAGTTGAACGTTTCGAAGAACTGTGCCCATCTTGGGAGAAATCTCCTCCACCACGGCGGCAGGAGTTAGAAGGTTTGGCTTCTGCTTATCCGCACGGAGAGCGGGATCGGAGAACTCGAAGGGCGGAAGTTTGTCGAACCAGATTTTGTTCCACGTCGGGGTGTACTCTGGGTGTTTAATGACGGGTTTTTTCCAAGCTAGCATCGTGATACGAGAGATTAATGTCGTATGTGATGACCGGTTCCTCAGTCATAGTCATTGTAGTTGTGGTAGACATTCTCCAACGTGGGGCAGGTTCAGGATGGGGTGGCTCGACTGTGCATGAATCGGTCGGTTAAATACGCAGGTCGCGAATTAAATGGAGCTACTGACGCCTGATCCCACCTGTCTTCTTTAGATATCTGGGGCTGATTGTTGGCATAGGCTCCACGTATTACAGCCGCCGATCTTCGCAGTCGCTGTCTCTCTTAATTGAACAACGCACGCGCAGCGTTCATCAAAGTTAGCAGTTGGGCGCGAGCAAGTTGGCAGTCCAAGTGAACAGGCACCTGTGTTCGCTTCCTCTGCTCCTATTATCGTCTCCAGCGGAAGTTCTATGACAATCAGAGATTTCCAGACGACCCACGTTCCGTTCGTCCCCGGTTCCCTCAGCTGTGATGCCGGCAACTACCAAATTATCTCCTGGGAGTTCGCCAGAAACGGATTCAGTCGTCAGCCGCTTGCTAAAGCACGAAAGCGCGACATTCAAACCTGGGTTGGTCGTTGCTACTCATTGTCGAGGAACGACGTCGGCTATCCAAATATCATGATGGGATTGTAGTGTATAGCCAGCATAGGCCAGCATCGGGTCTAGAGATGATCAGAAACACCATTCAGGAATCAATTGCTGGATCAATTGAAGGACAATGGCGAGTAAAGTGAGGTCGGTTGCACATACATGATCCAGATTACCGCGAGTGGCGAAGGATCGAGTATGCGCCGACAAAGGTATTCAAGCCATCATGGATTGGAAGGATTGGAATTGAATCTTGCCGGGTTTGCCCACCGGCCCAGGGGCCCTTGCTTCTTGGGCGCGCGCAGGAGATCCTACTGCCACGATTGATATCAAGTCGTCAACGCTTGGGACTGAATAGAACAGGATACTCCTTGGGGACGGAACCCTCGACGGAAATGGTACCTTCTCCCGTTCACAGTCAAAGTCTATTCTTCCGAATTACTAAAAACTGGTCAGCAACCAACCACCGGAGTCCTGGACGGAAATGGCACTCTTTCCCGCTCACAGTGGACGAACTACCACGGGGCTGGTCAGCAAGCCTGAGAAAATGAAACAACCGTCAAAATTTGTCGGGCTTCGCCACGAGGCGTCGATATTTTGTGCAGTATGATATAGATGTGGCTGTCAACCGCTCCCTTGCTGTGGAGAAATAAGTTGTTTCGAATTTGATCAATTTGAAGTGACACCTACAACGACGGGTGCTCGAGCCTCAATCTAAGCATTAGGAATTCTCCATAAGGCACGATGCTTTCTGTTCGTCGATAGTGGCAATATGTCGGTTGCGTAGACCGTCAAAGGTCTAGGCGCGTGTTTCCGACCATAGCTTTCGGCCAACAATTCGCGCCAAGTCGGAACTAAGATGGAATCGCTGTTGGACCTCGGCTATCGGTCAGTTTGCTCTCATCTCCATTCTTTGAATAGAAAGACTCTCACAATCGGCAAGCATCATATTCCTGCTCCGCGGTTGTTGAGGCAGCATTGCGGTAATTATGAAATACAGTCGGTCGGTCCTGTTGAAGATTCAGCACTTCAGACTTAAACGTTGGTGACATCCGTGCTCGATATGGTTTTCTTGCACTCCGGTCTCAAAGTTTAAAGCGTTTCATGGGCCCCAAAAGGAAACAGATCCTGGCGATGCTCTCTGCTACGCTGGTGGAGTAGACAAAGAGATCGGTGATGATCATAGTACATTGCACGCTTGAGTGGTAGAAAGATTCCTGAGCTGCCGAAGCCAGTATATGTGACGCTACAAGTGGCGCCTTTGACAGAGCGGGGATACGAGCCCAGGAAAACATATGACCAAGATCCAGAAACTGGAGGTTTAATGGGTGCTGAATCAAGTTATCGGAGTTTGAAAGTTGGCGCACCTTCGTGAAGCGCCGCCCACCAGAACGAATAGAAAATGCAGACTTTCAGGAAACCCCCGGGATCTAGTGTGCTTCCTTGTTCAAGTGTTCGCATCTGTTCAGAAGGCGTCTCTGATGTGAAGATTCAACGTAAGAAGGATCACGGAAAGCCCCATCAGACCGAGAGCAGTCGCACTGTAGCCGGTCACAATTGGTTGAATGAAGGTATCCCCATCTTGTGAGGCCAGCCGCCTTCTCCCCTTAAACCCCAAAATGAAATTATTTTTTTCTGTTCGGCACTTCCGAGGTCCGCAAATAAGTAGTGGCTGAGGTTGAGATCCGGAGCCTTTCACCCGAACTCTAAATGGTACAGCTTCCGATATGAGAGTTCAGCTAAGGTTCAACCCCGGGTATGTCGGATAACTCAATGTTCTCGTGGCGCTAAAAACTTCCGTTGGAGGGCCATTCTATTGAACGAAAGCGACATTGAAACTTGAAAGGTGACCCAAGACCTCGAGAGCCTCCGGGTTGTATCAAATGACACGGAGGCAGAGAGGGCCAAGCATCTGGTGCTAAATACAGTGGCAGATGAAACCGACGTCTGGTAACAATCGCAAGGAATTCAGACGTACGCCTCACAAAAATGATCCTAGGAGATAATTTTGAGTGTCCACGAGAATGTTCATCGGTTCGCTCAGGTTTTCGCGCTATCTACACCCAGGGTGTCCATCTGGCACACGACCAAATACCCTTAGCTGACCCATGACCGAGAATGCGAATGGAAATGGATAAGAATGTCCGGTGAAATTATCGCTTGAACCGCGGGTCCACCTTGCAAAGCTGACGGTTCTCGAAGAGATCTTTCGTGACTTATGTAAATCTGCAGACTGCCAGCAAACCTGAAGAGGTGGGACCAGATTCCCGGGTCCCTCAATACGTACACGAATTGAACCCAGAGAATTCCCGGTTTCGGTAAGTTAGAAGGAGTATAATCGGTACGCTGGATCAACCGTGAGTATACCCGAGTTTCGACTTCAATTCGTCGGTCACGGGTCACACACCCTGCCTGACAGGACCATAATTTCGTCCTGACGAAATGTGAACTTGGTCACGGGTCACGGCAGCAGGTGTCAAGTCGGTCAAATAGTCAAAAAAAAAATCGAAAATTGGATACAAAAAAAAAACCGATCTGTGAAATCTCTGGTTGCCTATATTGGTGAAAACCACTCAACGCCACATCCACTACAATTTGCCCCAGAAACTCCCTGTTTTGTTTACTGATCGGCCAAAATTGAACATGTAAACTATGTTGGGAAAAAATCAGTTTTCGACCTGGCAGTGCCTTTCCAACATTTACTAACTGGCCCATAGTGGCCCTGGAAACCCACTGGGTCTCACTGGGTGGGTTTCAAAAAATTTATCGGTGCCGCGGTCCCCCGGCAGGCTTGTTGAGGTGTCGAATTGAACTTTCGGACCACGTGTCAGACCCTCTGTCGAATTGAACGAAATTCCGCAGTACGTGGGATGGCCCGGTCACTGAGGAGCCTGTGTTTGGATTCCCGAAAGGCCAGGGACTGCAATGCGCATCTCAATTCAAAATTGGTTGACAAATTCACCATCAACGTAGCCCAAGGCGCCCACATCACACAGGCTCTCTCTCTTCTCCGTCTGCGATCGAGGTAGGTTAGCCTGGTCCGGTGCAGGATGAACAGAAATGCGGCAGCGGGGCCGGCGAAAATATGCAAACCGACCAATCATCTATAGTCGTTTCTAATCTGCTGACCGATCACATAGGCGAAAACGAGAACCAGATCGGATTGAATGTCTACAGTGTCCTAGAATACATGAAAGTTGCCAATGACGGAACAAATGTGCGCAAGACCAAGACCGAATTGGAGAAAACACAAACTCTATGGGGTGTATCTATAAATACGAAAGCAGTTTCATTGTTCGTTCATTGGTTCTGGGACTGTGTCCACCGTGAGTGAAGAACAGAGCGGTGGCAGCAGCAGCGAATCAGTCTCGCTTCAGATTTCTCCGTATCACGAACATGCGCTCGCCACCGGGGATGCTTGTCAGCTCAGTGATGCCCTGAATGGTGTCCAGGCCTTGCAGCGGACTACCCTTCGCGAGGACCACGTACATCTCAAGTCCATCGCCGACCTGTGTGGAAGGACCAAATCGTTAGTATATGCGCTGTGGAATAATAATAATAATAATAATACGATACCTCGATATGGCGCTCAGTTGCGCTGGTAAACGAATCGATCACAAGCGAGAGAACGTGTGCGAGGGGGAGGTGTGTCGGGTGTGCACTTCCCGAAGGGGCGGTTTGGTTTTTGAAGTAGATCTGAGGAGGTCTTAGCATGGGCGGGAAGTAAAGAGGCAGTAGAAGGAGGGAGTAATGTCGGTCAACAATCGGTAGGGTATGCACACCACGGTCCATCACATTCCCGCGCGCGGAGAGTGCCACAGGAACCAGCATGCTGCGGCGATGGTGAAACCAGGTGCACAGAATCAGGAAGACAATATAATGGAAAGGTTGAACCACGAGGGTCAACAAGAAAGGCGGAGATGGTGCAGAGCACGCGAGTGTTGGCTCGTCATGAATGACTGAGCAGCAAAGAAAATGCGGTGGTTGGGAACATCTAACATTGCACGTCACAGTGGCGTGTGCCATTCAAACAAGGCACCGAACCAGAGACGAGATATTTCCAAGCTCGACGACTGACCTGATTATCCAAAAATGGCTGCACCAAGGAGGAGGCCGCACCGGCAGCGCGGCAAGTTTCGCGCTCATAGGAACCGACCGGATCGAATGAATAGACAGCTCCCGAACCTGCATGAGATTAATTCGACTGCCGGGTCAAAACTCAAAAAACAAACCGTCGTCTTCAATCCCCCGAGGATATTATACACATAGTAGGGGAAAAACCGTCGTTGGTAAAGCATGCTTTGGATAAGGCGGGCTATTGCATGTAGCGACATGTCTTTGGCGTGGGCATGACGATACCACTTGGAAATAGCGTTTAAACAGGCGGTCCTCGAGAACACAAGGGACCATACCTCAAGACGTTGGCGGACCTTTTTCACAAACATGTTACCGTCTGCCGCAAACCCATTCGTCGCCAGTACTGCCTTGTCCGTCCTGCAGTATGTTGGTGAATCGAATGGTGATGGAATGACGGAGTAAACTCACAGACGGAAAACCTTGGGGGCATATCTGGTTTGAATATTGTAGCCTTCAGACTGCCGTGTGTCGCCAGCGATAACACTGAAATTTGCCCCAGCAATTGCGAGGATAGTCCCGCCATTCTCGCTATAGGGGTTGAACTGTCGCTGCTGTGGCACACCGCGAGCGAGGGGGGGCAGCGCTAGGGAGGACGTAGGCCATTGTCGACAAAAAGCTTTCCTGTGGGGGGGAAAGGAAACAGGTCGGTAAGGCTGTGGACCGCAGAGAATTTCGTCTTTCATACACGCGTCGAGAGGTCACGTGACCATATGTGTCAGATCATTCCAAATCTGCCGTCTCGATGCATTCCACCGAGCTTTAGCCTCTCGAGTTCTCCGACGACAACCTTGCGAATCCTCGCTTATCGGAGTGTCCCTGGCTCACAATGCATATTCTCGACCTCCTCTCCCGCCTGCGACATGCTGAATTCACAAATTTACAGCCAAAAAACCGCGAAGATCACACTCCAAAGGCTCCGACAACTCTCCGAGTGCTATGCAGCCTCTGGGGATGAACCGTTGATTAATTACTTCCCGGGTTTAGATTCAGATGCGACACAGACCTCCTTACCTACCCACCGAAAACTTCTGGGGTTTTGATCGGTTTTTGGACGTTTCTTTCTCGCCCTGACTTCCGCAAGATCTTCCTGCCATCTATATGCCAGCTTCCGAGTTCTGGAATGCGTTTGCGGATATCAGCTATCTGGGAACATGTTACTCCACAGTCCGTGCTTCGCTCCATACGACGGGAAAATCCCCTGATTCTCCGTGGACCGTGCTTGGTGTGATCCCCGTGCGTCGCAATCGAGCCCATCCACATCCTCAACGGCTGGGAATAGTCTCTTGTCATTCTTCTCTTCCAGAGAGCACATGGAGCGGCTTCCAGGCCGCTAAGCTGTCCCGTTTCATCTTCCTCGTAACCACGGTTGGTGGCCCATCCATCGTCAAGCCTTCTCATCGGAAGTCGGGACGGATGATCATCACTTATCGCATTATCCTTGTGTCATCGGGGGTCGGGGCTGGGGCTGACTCGTCGACAATCGAACTGTATTATTGCAGGAGCAACTTCAATTCGTTCTTGCCGGCGCCCTGTATGCTTCTGTACTCCACCGTCCACGCTTTTCCTCTATAGCTCCCTCACGACCGTGGAACAGTTCATTGACCGGCATATCAGCTATGCAGCTATCCGGCAACAGTTCAATTTCTTCGGTCTTTTAATGCTAGGAGATTCCGAGTACGCCCTCTCCCGGGCTCCGGTCTGTCAGGGGTCCGTCAGGCTATCTAACTTTGAAATCATGCAGCTCGGTTACTGCAAACGCCACTAAAGATAATCTCGCTTCGTCAAAGGCGGCATCTCCCCGGCTTCCGTCGCTTGATGGGTCCTGCTGAGTCTTTTCCTTTTTCTGCCTCGTCTCTTTCATGCTCAACTCCCATCTGGTTGAAAATGTGGGAGATACCTACGCCACGAATGGCGTCATGGCTCGAACAACATATTTCGCTTGCATGGCTCAAACTGTTCCGCAGCGCTGCGTTTGTGAGTTGCAGTCCGGGTATCCAACTAACGCTCGCTCTAACGACGCTGTATGCTTGACACTGATCTATGGATCGACAAGGCTAGACAGCATTCTCAGCGTCCTTTAACCTTCGGCAGGTCGGCTGCGTCTCGATCACCGTAACACGGTGATATCCGCGTACTACTGGGACTTCGAAGTATTGCTACAAGTAGCTCTTCCTGTACTCAGTGCCTTCTGCAATTGACTCCTTTTCAGAAACTTCCAGACACAGTACCGACAGCTTCCCCCAACCTAGACCGTGTGGTAAGGCGGTTGCAATTG
The DNA here is from genome assembly GCA_029378375.1 of Mycena olivaceomarginata. Lineage (NCBI taxonomy): Eukaryota > Fungi > Basidiomycota > Agaricomycetes > Agaricales > Mycenaceae > Mycena > Mycena olivaceomarginata. Next base: position 15,886 of record JARKIC010002240.1, on the reverse strand, counting down.
TCGGAGTTGTGTCCTGTTCCCAACGGCAAGGCGGAAGACATTCAGTTCTTACGTTCTCCACTTCGTGTAGTTGAAGTCAAGCGGTCAGCGCGCGCTAACCACGGCCGCCTTTGTTTTTGTCTTTGCTATTCTGGAACTCGTCGACTCGGAGAAATGTAGTGGCTTGGCATGGCATCGGCGGCGACACCATACCCTCCTCCGCCCCAACGAACCGTGCTCTCCCCTCGAGTGGCAGCGTACATGCTACAGCCTTCTGGCGTCTCGAGAGGGCCTGGCCAGGAACCCGCGTCTGTCTGTCAATACAGCTGCAAAGGGGTGACAGTGAGTGTCCGCGCCCGCGCGATTGTTCCGAAGAATCTCCCGTGGGCTGCAATCACCCCGAAGCTCTCATCTCATCCATGCCCCGCCGATGCTGCGTAGGTTCTGCGGCCCTAAAGATGAGAAGGGCGCCCGACTGCCATGCGCTGTGCGATCACGGACGAAGTGTACTATGTGCTTTCGGTTCTGTTCTGCCAGCGACATTGGAATTGGAACCGCTTCGTTTGAATTTGGGGTTGTGCTTGTTGAAACATCCCTGGGTAACCTTACACGGCTGGAGATAGCATTAGCATCCCAGAAATAAACAGGCGCTTTGGCGACGGGGGAAGATGCCATTGTGTGTCGACGACCGCCGCGGCGAACTTACCACAGATCATTGCATTGGCGTTGCATGGGAAGTGACAGGACGCGGATGCGTAAAAAAATGTCCTGTCTTGCCTTTGACAGACTAGTAGATATCTTGTGTCATTTAAAGTTTCCTGTCGTGGAGACGACCAGCAGTGACTGGCTGCCTCACCTGCGTGTGAATGGCCCACCATATTCTTCCGTGGGTTTATCAGTGATCCAACCACTGATTTTGAGTTCCATCCAATGGGAGCAAGGGAGCTAGCAGATAGGCTACATCGGCCCAGGCTGGGATCTATCGGTGGCCGCTGCCGTCGGTTCGAGAACCATGGGCTATTCTCGACATGGGGCAAGTTCATTCTCGGTGACTTCCCGCCTTCGATGACATGCAGGGTCGACCTCTTCAGGGAAACAACGCCCAAATTAGCAATAGCAAAACTTGAACGAACTTGAGGATATCACAACCTATCATCTGGTTTCCGCAGCGCAAACTTGACCAAGGGGACGAAGCAGCGCTAATTGGCGGAAGGCCAATCGGTGGAAACAGTATCCACAAGGTCACGATGTTTTTGGTCTCTCGGTAGTTTGAACAATAGAAGTGGGTGGAGGGCCCAAATGTCGTACCGATATCTATCGGAGGCGGAAGCTTTCTTAGGCTGGAAGGCTTCTGGTAAGTCGTGACCTAAACTCGTACAATCAAGAATCGAAGATGGATGGTTGTTCCACGTAAGACGAGAACTGGCACCAGAGTTGCCTCTTGCAGTGGTCTAGATTCTCATTTAGCGCCGCGTAAACGGAGGAAAGACATTCTTAGGTTCGAGTCTGCAAAGAAAAAATCGAACCTAGAGTGGATATCAGTGGCGCAACCACTCTGTTCAAGTGATGGGAACCTTCGAATTCGACTTAAACACCCAAAATGGGCTGACCGGATGCCGCTGTGGTCGGAAAATTAGAGCCGGGATGCGAGTGTTACAGCTTCTATGTCTTTCGTAGCAGGAACCCTCATACTTCAACATGGTTCAAGTTCAACTGAGCGCCGCGACAACCGTCGATTCGAGAATCGAGAAGCAAGAAAAATCTCCGCAAAAGGAGACAGAAAGGAAACCTCAATGAAGATTCTTGCACCATATAAATTCCACTGCCCATACACGATCCATGACTGACATCTGATTCTTCCATGTTTGTGCATGTGATGGATACCCGCATTTGAAATGTTTTTTTAACCGCGACTCACACCACCATGCCGGGGGCGGCCCACGTTTCTGAGCTCTCGATAGAACTTGCACGCCGCTCTGTGTGTTCGAGGGTTGCCTTCTGAACCACAGATACCTCCTCTCCAATATTTCTGATTAGCAAATTCCCGACGGTGGATCTGGATCATGTGCCGTGGTCTTTGGATGCGCCGTTTAAGTTTGTCATCTGCCTGACCCTAGGTATTATGTGCTGAATTCGTTAGCATGGTGGTTTCTCGGCTCGACATACAGCTGGGGGATCATGCAGGTGCGCGGCGTGGCACCCGGCATTTTCGTCCAATCGGCGACTCTCCCAGGGGAACAGCACTTCTCGGAATATCCCTCATTGGCTTGGGACAGATTCTCAGTGGCTTTGCCACACTGAACATCGGAGCGCTGTTCGTTACGTGTGGAACTGTTACCGGAACTGGAACTATTTCTGTGTGCGTCCCAATTCTTTGGACTTTGTACTCACTGCGTTGTCCGTTCAGTTTGTGTTTTATGGTAATCGCTGCGTCTCAGCCCTTGCTACTTTGAATGACCCGGCGTGCGAATAGGTTCTGTCCGTCACGCCCGCCCAATATTTCAACAAAAAACGAGGCCTTGCCAATGGTATCGTGTATGCAGGCGGCAGGATTGGCGGGACTGTCACCAGTTTCCACATAGACGCTATCATCGAGTCTCAGGTCGGACCTGCATGGGCATTCGTACCCTTGGCTTCGTCACCCTTGCAATCGGGGTTCCTGCTGCCTTGCTAATACTTGTAGGAGTGTACGACGATCCATACGGTGGGATTTATCGAGTGGTATGGATCTCTGCAGCGTCTCATTATTTTCTTTGCAATTTCAATATCATTGTACTTCCAGGTCCCTGCTTCGTGATGCCCGCTTGATTATCCTCTCTTTCGCAGGTGCCATAGGCACCTTCCCTCTGTTCGTAGCACCGTTCTTTCTCCCTCTCTACTCCAACTCTGTCGGTCTTTCTTCGGGTGTTGGTGCACGGTTCGGTAAGTTACTGGTTTCAACTTCTCTTCTGCGCTTGGCCGGTTTACTTTTGGCTCGGCTAGCGACATTCTCCTCAGCGCCATCAGCATGCTCGCCATCAGGCCTGTGTCGACATCTCTCACCGCTAGGATCCATTGCCACGGTCACGGTGGCATCCATTTTTGGCGGCCGTGCAGCGCGCATGAATGCTTGCGGGGCTGCCCTATGCGTCCCATAGAGTGAGTGTTTAATTACTGCTCCTATGTCTTAATTCCAGGCTCATTATACTAGATATCTTAGTAGATTCCTGCAGACCAGTAGCATCTGGTACATTTTCTTCCATGAATCACCATCGCGCGCCACAATAATTATTCTAGTTAAACCCTTACTACTATCGCAGACCATTGCCACGCTCTCTGGCAAGTCCGACTCCATTTGTCTACCAACCACCCTTTTCTAACACGTTGTTTCTGAGTCTTCCAACCCAAGAATGTCAGTGTGTGCACTGTGTTCAGTTCCTTGTGGAGGAACCGGAATCCTCAAGGTATGCGTGATTTCTCTGCGATTAAACAGCTAAAGCCGGCTTGAGCAGTTTTGTGTTCAAGCTGCTTAAGCCGTTATAGTGATTCTATAAATCTACCGAAATACTGGGGTTTTTCGTTCAAATCGACAGTTACGGGTCACGGACCCTATGTCGACGTCGAACTTTGGTTGCGGTCACGCGTCACTGCGGGCCCTTGTCGAACCTACCACTGATCACGGCGCGGCTAAAATGGCCTGAAGGACACAAAAAAGCGATTTTTTTTGTGGGAAATGTTGAAATTTCGGGGGTGTCACACCAAATTTTGGCCAATGTCGAAATGTCGAACTTGAAAAAAGGGTCACGCGTCACCCTCCCTGTCGATTTGAATGAAAAACCCCTAGTACCTACATACCAACAATTGAACCAGATTAAGCAGCTCAAGCCAGCTGAAGCATCACGGACCGCTGAGACGCAAATTTCTTAAGCTATCGTAAACAGGCGACAGCTCGTTTCGTCGTGATCAAGGGTGCGGCCAACGGCGGCTTCTTCTCCACGATGCCGACTGTCGTTAGTAACGTTTTTGGCTCCGCGCGTCTTGGCGTTGCGATGGGAATGATCGTCACCCGTTTGGGCCGGCGGGTATCTCCACCTCAGGGAGCACCGCCAACGTTACGTAAAGGTCCCTTAAGGGGGGTTCTTTTGCAGTACGCAAACCCCTCTTAAGGGACCACATCCGCCAGGCGGACGTTAGTCATTGATGGGGTCATATTCCCTTTTGGGAAACATGCGGCAGGCAGACCACCCGCCCCATCCTCAATTATTGCTGTACTGGCCGCTGCTCCCCACACTGCCGCTTCTCCTCTTGTATCAACATCTCAGCCAATGATTTTAGTCTGTTGAGGTTTATTTTGACTCAAAATTTGGCACATTGAAGACCGTATGGACACGTCTGCCACCACCCGCCCCACTCTCAATTGGTCCCTCTACAGTTCCTTCAATATATTGGCGGCTTCTCCTTCCGTGTTTGCATCCAATATGATCTCTTCATCCTCTCTGAGGTTGATTTGGCTCAAAATCCGGAGCCTGGAACAACGGGCGGACTAGTCTGCCCCACCATCAATTGGCACGGTACCTGCTTCTCTACCATGCACCGCTGTTTCCTCTCTCATGTCAGTATATGTTTGCATCCAGTATGATCTCTGAGTTCGATTTGGCTCAAAATCCGGAGCCTGGAACAACGGGCGGGACTAGTCTGCCCCACCATCAATTGGCACGGTACCTGCTTCTCTACCATGCACCGCTGTTTCCTCTCTCATGTCAGTATATGTTTGCATCCAGTATGATCTCTGAGTTCGATTTGGCTCAAAATTCGGAGCCTGGAACAACATGCGGACTAGTCTGCCCTGCCGCCGGTTAGCACGGTACCTGCTGCTCTACCATGCACTGCTGTTTCCCCTCTTGTGTCAGTATGTATTTGCATCCATTCTGATCTCTTCATCCTCACTGGGTTTGATTTGGCTCAAATCTGGAGCCTGGAACAACAGGCAGACTAGTCTGCCGATTGGTTGTAGACTGGATTCTTGGTTGAATTTTAGTTGCCTGGTGCTGTAAATACTTGTATGTAGGCAACCGGCCTGACCACTGTGACACCATCAAAAACTTTGCGCAATGCAACTAGCACAAGTTTTGCCACGACCATTTGTTCAGATTTGACCGAGTGCAGGGACTTGGGAAATAGCGGCGGACATCCTGCCATTGATGAAATGCCTTGAGAATATGGAATCAATTAAATGTTGTTGCGTACCCCTTATTCTGCATCCCAAAACATGTTTGTTTACTTCAAAGACATCTAAACCAAGCCAGGGGAACATGTTCTCAATGCTGTGACGGAAGCGAGTATGTCGAGTTCCGGCACACAAGAGCCAAGCAAAAGCACTGGTGTAAGTACTATATTGACCGAAGAACCTATCAGAATACAGCGCACTATTTATACTACGGAAAAGAGGCGGTGCAGGGATCTGATGAAATATCAGATGAAGAATTCGGGCGGCATGGGTATGGGGCATGGAGACGTCATAACAAAATCATGGTAAACACAGGAGAGCATGGAGGAATAAACTAGAACATGTCTGTCACAAAGGTGTGTTTCCATTACAGATGCTATGCTACAGGAATTTATGTTTCACTTGGTATAGTTGCCAATCTTAGGAGATAGACACTAGTTGAGAGAATTGAGCTCCACAATTTGGGAATTCGTTCCTGCACAAACTGAGGAGATGCTGATTGAATTGGCCGTTGGCAGAAGCATCTGCCACAGATTATCACGGTTGAATTTTACAACTGGGAGGGCCCAGAACAGCGTGAATATATATACTCAGGTGCATACAGCATCTCCAAATTGTCTGTGCCAGTGGCAGATGCATCTGCCCACCTTTTATGTAAGCAGTGGATGTGTCTGCACTAATGGCGGATGCATCCGCCGACCTTTTATGTAAGCGGCAGCAGGAGTTTACCTCACCTGCTCAACCAATCAGGAGCTGTATAAAGATCCATCTAATTTGTTTTTTTTATATTGGACTCATGTCTGAAAATTTCGACACATCTCTGGGACGGAATATGATTCTGAACCCCTCTGGTTTCAGTTTGATTTATTTCATAATTTTGTATCATCTATGAAGCCTATGCACCCCGTTGGTGCACACTTGCACCAGATTCAACCGTAAATCTTGTTGACTTTCTGGCTGGTTTCATGCACACCAATATCATACCCAGCGCAAAAATCTGAAATATATCAGACCGAAACCAGAGGGGGTTCAGAATCATGTTCCACCCCAGAGATGTGTTGAAACCTTCAGAAATGAGTCCAATATAAAATAAATAAATTAGATGGATCTTTATACAGCTCCTGATTGGTTGAGCAGGTGAGGTAAACTCCCGCTGCCGCTTACATCAAAGATCGGCGGATGCATCCGCCACTGGTGCAAACACATCCGCCGCTTACATAAAATGTGGGCAGATGTATCTGTCACTGGCACAGACAATTTGGAGATACTGTGTGCACCTGAGTATACATATTCATGCTGTTCTGGGCCCTCCCAGTTGCAAAAGTCTAAAATTCAACTGTGAGAATCTGCGGCAGATTCATCCACCAATGGCTAATTCAATCAGCAGTTTCACATATTGGATCCATTTGACATATTGGCTGCTCCAAATTTCCAGCTCAAAACAAGTAAGCGAGTTTTTGTCACAAAAACTTGTTTTTGCAACTGCAATCAAGCTATGGCTTTTTTTCATACTTTGGCTTCATAGGAGGTCTTAAGGTGGCTGGTATATTGATTTCTGTGACTTGAAATGTTGATAGGAACTGTGGTTGAGGCTACATAAATGGCCGGTGCCAACTTTACCATCAATTGGTGATCGTAAAGTTGGCACCGGAGGGTACAGCCACCACAGCTACCTGTGGCGGACACATCCGCCCAATTTGATCAACGACAGTTTGACATGTTATTCAAAAATTTGAGGTAGTACAGGTAGTAAATGGTACATGCTTGCCACCACAGGTACAGTTGATGCATTTTGTACTGCCTGGAGGTGTGGTAAGAGTGGTACATATGAAAATTTGGCAGTCTGCCAATTCCTCAGCAAACGGATGACCTCCTCCCGCAACAAATCCATATATACTGGCTATCCTTTTGTTGTTAGATCCAGCCAGCACTGGTGATCTTCCTCGAGCTGCAGGCACATCCAAAAGCCATGGATGATGGTTTCTAGACATCCTGTCCAGAATTCAGTTATAGCCATTGGTCTAAGATGGCTTGCCCTGAAATGGGTCCAATGAGACAGAAAATTTGGGTGGGGACAGGAATCTACCAGTTGGAACAACGGCTGAGCTACCCAAGTGTCTGGTTGAGTGCTGATCTGTATCAGTTTTGTGAGCAAGGTCAGGTGGGTGATTAAAACCATGATGTCCTACAAACATACTGGGTGCAAACACATACTGAAATGAGAGGGGAAACAGCAGTGCATGGTAGAGCAGCAGGTACCGTGCTAACCGGCGGCAGGGCAGACTAGTCCGCATATTGTTCCAGGCTCCGAATTTTGAGCCAAATCGAACTCAGAGATCATACTGGATGCAAACATATACTGACATGAGAGAGGAAACAGCGGTGCATGGTAGAGAAGCAGGTACCGTGCCAATTGATGGTGGGGCAGACTAGTCCGCCCGTTGTTCCAGGCTCCGGATTTTGAGCCAAATCGAACTCAGAGATCATACTGGATGCAAACATATACTGACATGAGAGAGGAAACAGCGGTGCATGGTAGAGAAGCAGGTACCGTGCCAATTGATGGTGGGGCAGACTAGTCCGCCCCGTTGTTCCAGGCTCCGGATTTTGAACCAAATCAACCTCAGAGAGGATTGAAGAGATCATATTGGATGCAACACGGAAGGAGAAGCCGCCAATATATTGAAGGAACTGTAGAGGGACCAATTGAGAGTGGGGCGGGTGGGTGGCAGACGTGTCCCATACGGTCTCAATGTGCCAAATTTTGAGTCAAATAAACCTCAAACAGACTAAAATCATTGGCTGAGATGTGGATACAAGAGGAGAAGCGGCAGTGTGGGGAGCAGCGGCCAGTACAGCAATAATTGAGGATGGGCGGGTGGTCTGCCTGCCGCATGTTTCCCAAAAGGGAATATGACCCCATCAATGACTAACGTCCGCCTGGCGGATGTGGTCCCCTTAGAGGGGTTTGCGTACTGCAAAGAACCCCCCTTAAGGGACCTTTAAGTAACGTTGGCGGTGCTCCCTGAGGTGGGTATCTCATGGTACGTTGGATATTCAGTCAGTTCTGCCCGACACAGTATAACTCATGCGCAGGGCGCCCCGATCGCGGGATACCCTCCTCAACGCATACGGCGGCGCAGAAAGTATGCTCTCAGCCTACCACCCTGCCATGTTCTACGCCGGATCGATGGGAATGGGCACTATTGGCCTCGTATCAATTCGGACCAGCACGTTGATTCTTCCAAAAAAGTATAGCAAAAGCATAATCAATCAACGTGTATAGCTTGCTAGTCTCTCGTAGGACAGACACTCTATACGAACCAAGCTCGTACCTCGCTGTATAGAGTCTGTTGCTTACCGCGGGGTCCGGATCGTAGTGCTGCCTTATTATATAATCAATGCGTGGCGCGGGTTCGATTCCTGGCCCTCTACAACCTGTTTTCTTTCAGTAAACAACGTGGTTTTGAGGCAGGAAGCACTGAAAGTTGCTTTCTGATAGAACTTCTACCTACCTTTAATTTTCTCAGAATAATCCTTCAAGTTTCCATTGGTTTGTGCTTCGGCTATTGACTTTGCTTCGGCAGTCACATGATCAGCGCAGGCAATGGACCGATGTTCAACAGAAACAGGTTCTACGCTGTTTTTTAAAATTTCTGAGAGAGACAAAGGGTTAGAGAGGTGGTGTAAATTCCATTTGCTGCAAAACTCCATAGAATTTGAAAGCCTCTGTGCCGAGGGAAGGAGAATCCCAGAAAGCTGACATAAGATTACATAATACCGGCGCACTCCAATCAGACCCCCGCGGTAAACACAAGACTAATAGCTTGCTCTGTTTATCGATACTCTGTTACAACGCAAACCAAACCAGCGCAACATGTTCAATTCTCAAACCCTCACCATAAGCTCGTCAGGGAGGCAACTCGCATTGCTCGTGCGCTCGAACACCTCTAGCTTCCCCCCTCTGACACACCAGCGTGAGGCGACCCCCGCTGCCATGTTTGACTACGATATCCTTTATCAGACCCAGCGCCACGCATTAACTTCTGGAGACTGGGCTGCATCCTGTGCTCTCTACCGCCCTGTAGTTCTGACGACGCCAGTCCGCGCTTGTGACCGCCACGAAACGGCACGCGGTTGTGAACTGCGAGGAAATGGCTGTGTGGAGTCTCGGGAAAAGAACAACTGCGGGTAAGCGTCGTTCCAGTCAAATGGGCCGCGTTTCGCTCGGTACGGGTGGTGAGCTCCAAGATGGAAGAATGGGGGACCACAGCACCGCCCTTGACGACGGTCAGTCCGTGACTCGTGGTTAAGATGGGATCGGCGGAGGAAACGAGGGGCGAGGTTTATCCCGGCTAGAGTATCCGCCAAGTCGTTGACGTTCCCTACTTTCCTCCCTGCCTTCTTGGGCTGCGCAGATGTCGGAATGCACGCGTCGACCTCGAAACGCACGACCATTTTGAGACCGTTCAGATCCTGTCAGAGCTACAGTGAATATAGGGCGATTATGCATATTCATCCCTCACGTATTTGACGATGCGGTGGTGGCCAGTATATCTTCGCACCCCAACGCCGGATCTGTGGACGCCTTCTCGAAGTTGAATCCGTAAGTGTACCCGGAGGACGTCACCCGCGTTCGTGCTTCCCCAACGGTTGAGTAGCACGGTGCTCCCCGCGAGCTGTGTATCGATCCGGAAATCCTTTGGAGTCGGGTTGGTACCCGCGTCGTCGATCCAGCGCAGCAGCTTGCGAAGTCCGTTTCGGTCCGTGACAAAATCTATCTTTTCGCCACACCAGTCGAAGGGTCCTGGACTGTCGGTCGCGTCCTGCGTCTTGTCCACGGCCATGATGATTGGGAGGAGCACTGTGGATGGCATCCGAAAGCCGTTCTGGTCAACGAACACCAATCCAGTGTCGGCGGGAACTTGGTAAGGGGTCGCCCTGTTCTGCCATTCCGGTGGTGATCCTGAACGGAGTTGGCGGGAAAGTTCGATTTCAATGTCACAAAACTTGCCTGGGACCATGATCGTCGGCGACGACGCGGTTCGTCCAGTTGTTACGATCCGATACTTTCTAGACCGAGGATCTTGACATCTGTGCCGACCCCGGTACTGTGTGGAATCGCGAAGGTTTGGAGGGCGGTTGGGCGAAGGCCCTCCATGATATCTCGATCGGGAGGGAGAGGCGTTGACGGTGCTGAGTTGGAGAAACGGCCGCGTTTACTAGCAGAAGATCCGTACATTGTGGGGATATGGGGAGGAAGAGAGTGCACGATCAAGACAGGCGCTTTATATCCGTAAAGCAGTGTCTTAGGCGCTTGAACGTACGGAAGTATTAAAGGTTCGTGGCGCTAGTTGTTTAACTTTCCTATTTCCATCTCCTCTCACGTCCTTGCGTAATGTGTACTGTCTGTGGTTTGAGGCTTTTTATGGCCTTGCACTACCCTGTGCCTATGTCACTGGGACGAGATCCTGGGTCTCTTTTCACCAGTGGCCCACCCCGTTATTTAAGATCAAGATACCGCTGCTCCCGCAAGAAAGTCCATCACTTCTCCTTCAAATACGCTTGAGAATCTCCGCACTTCCAGCGGTAATTACGATGACTCGTCAATCCAGCTGATCTGAATAAGGGTAGGTTGCTGATGATCACAGCGAGGCGCACTTTGTCGATATGCAATTGCCATGGCGGGCTTTTTTTGAACTTGGAACCTGAGAAGATTACGGGTAGGTATCAACTTTTGTGAGAGGAGCGCAAAGAAACAGTCTCCCAAAATATTCTTTGAGACCAGTGACAGACTAAACGTTCGTCAACCCCAAAACCAGTGGTTCATGGCACAAAGTTACAGTTGAATTTGAGTTGAACCGCCGTATCGGACCGGGATCCGATCGGCCGCCATCACCTGTCAAGGGGTGCCGACGTGGTCTATCCCAAAGGGATTACTATTAGCCGTGAGTCAGACACACGTTCTTCTGCCTCCCACATATCCTCCATCGATTAGGCTGGGTTGTAACCTTGCTTGTTGTGACGATGAGTAGGTTAGGCTCTCGACTCACCAATTGGCATTACACGATCTCCAGACCTCGAATCTCTTGATGGGCGCTTGTTATTTGCGATTCCCAAAAAAGGTCTGTCAGAATGATCCATTTTTCTGCGCTTTATTTCAGACTGTATCAGGGCGCCTGCACGAAAAATGCTTGTCTATTCTGGCTGGTGAGCAAAGAAGATGTAGTGCTGCCCGATTAATAGTTAACGAGGCCGTAGGCGCCGATATTCAATTTCGGCGACACAACAGACTAGATGTATGCCTCGTTCAGAACCATCCCATCGCTCTGTAACTTTATGCATTCGTTCGATTATTGAGTCCCTGACTAGCGGGCCTAGCGTCTTTCTTCCGGCATCCGATATCCCATCCTTTGTCGGAAAGGGCAATGTCGATCTCGGGATCACTGGTCACGATGTAATCCTAGAGGCAACCATGCAAGATCACGTCACAGAGGTTCTTCGACTCGGCTTCGGAAAATGTGCGCTGCAGGTTCAGGTCCCAGAATCGGGATCTATCAAGACTGTCGACGATCTGGCGGGGAAACGTGTTGTGACCAGCTTCGAGGTCCTTGCAGGGGAGTATTTTGACGCGATAGATTCACGACTACAGTTGCCTGGGGACAAAAAAACACGGATAGTTGTGGGTGGAAGTGTGGAAGCCGCTTGCGCCTTGGGTCTCGCGGATGGAATTGGTGGGTCTGTCTCTTCAAAGTATTCGCTATCCGCTAAACCTCGTTTGCTAGTCGATCTCGTTGGTGCGTTTGATATATATTCTGCCGCCAGAGACGTGACCTGCTCAATCAGAATCTGGGGACACGATGCGGGCTGCAGGGCTCCATGCAATCGCGACTGTGCTCGACTCGGAGGCCGTGCTTATAAAATCCAGTGTCCCGAAACATACCAACCTCACACCACTCATCGAGCTCATCACGCGACGCGTTGCAGGTGTCATTGCTGCCAACAAATACGTGATTTGCCAGTACAATATCCCGCACTCAGCTTCCCGCCGCCACGTCCATCACTCCGGGACGACGCGCACCGACCGTCAGCCCGCTCGAGGATGGAGATTGGGTTGCGATCAGTAGTATGGTGGAGAAGGGAAAAATTGCGCCGATCATGGACAAGCTGGTCTCGATCGGCGCGGAGGATATCATGATTTTCAACCTCGATAATTGTAGAGTCTGATTATCGACAGTGGTTTTACCTGGAAGCCTTGTGACCCAAGGATGTTCCCACCGTGGCTGGGCGTGTATGTCTTCGACCCAAACTTAACCCCGGATCGCCCGCGCGTGTGATCTTGTCCCAAGTTGCCTAGGCCCGGGCCTATCTATCACTGACTGCCGGACTGTTCGCCCTGCATGTTCTATTTATAGGTTTATGTTTTGTGGGAGCGACCGCAGGTAAGCATGCACCGAAAGTATATAACAGTCCCACCGCTCACTGCTCATCCTTCTGGCGTTCCTAGGATGCTTGCACCCCTCTTAGCGCTCGTGGCTTTCTCGGGATCTCAGTAGCGTCCCCTTCGCTCCATTCCGAGCATGTAGTTCACGAGAAACGCGCCGCAGACCCTTCCTTTGCCGGTTGGATTCAGGCACGCCGAGTCGAGTCCGACAAGATCATTCCGATGCGTGTGGGGCTGCGGCAGCAAAATCTGCACCAGCTTGAAGACCTACTGCTCTCGGTATCGCATCCCGAGTCACCGACGTACGGGCAACACTGGTCTCCCGAACAAGTCGTCGACCTCTTTGCACCGTCACACGAGACCATTGCCGCTGTCAAGAACTGGCTGGTTGACTCCGGAGTCTCTCACGACCGACTTCGTCTTCCCCTAGTCGTGGATGGATTGCAGTGAACGTCACGGTAGAGGAAGGAGAACCTCTTGAACGCCGAGTACCACGTCTACACCCACTCATCTGGCGCGGAGCAGTTCGGTCAGTTCGGTCTCCCCGTCCACGCGATCGTTTTTGACTAGTTTATTGCCTAGGATGCCACAACTATTCCGTTCCAGCGCATGTTCAGGAGCACATCGACCTTATCAAACCCACTGTCCAATTTAACCACCGCGTCCCCAATCCCAGATTGAAGAAGCGGACAATGCCCCCTACCACGAACCTGAAGCTAAAGACAAATGGCGTGAAGGTCAATAAGGAGCTTTCCCTGGACACATGTGATGAAATTATCACTCCGGATTGCTTGCGTGCGCTTTACAATTTCCATTATACGCCGCACGAGACCGAGAAAAACACCTTCGGAATCGGTACGTCTGTTGCCGGACGTAGCCAATTATACCTTGAAGTTGCCGTTAGTGGAATTCACACCGCAAGCATTTTTGGAGGGTGATCTCGATATGTTTTTCGCGTAAGTCTGGTTGAATTCTTGACAGGTTTGTCTCCTAAGGGTCGTTACAGAAATTTCTCCCCCAGTCAAGTCGGGCGCAAGACCCATCCCTGTCCTCATTGATGGCGGTGCGTGAACTGATTATCGTCTACAGAACTCGTCACTGATATATCACCTTGTAGCTATTGTTCAGCACATCGAAGAGGACTTCGATTTCAATGGAGAGTCAGATCTCGATTTGGAGGTGCGTTCAAATGGATGACAATGTGAAACAAGAATCAACTATTTCTGCAGTATGGAATGGCTCTTACAAATCCTCAGCCCGTCCAACTTCTGCAGACCGGAGACATCGTTGAGGGTACGAATCATCCGCGCCGTGTCTTCAGGTTTTAATGCTAACATAGGTGCTGGATTCGACAACTGGCTGGACGCGGTCGATGGATCATTCTGTACATTTGAGGGGGGAGATGATCCCAATCAGGTCCGCTTCAGTGGTTGGCTTAACTCAAATCTGGCTAAAATACAGCCAGGACGGTATCTATCCCGACCCCTTACCCGGCGGCTTCAATGGTAATACCCATATTGCTGAAACTCTGGCCAACGCTAAATCAGTCAAGGTCCTGAATCTTGTGGGATTATTCCGCCGCCTCATACTGGTGAGCCGTGTGATATCTCACAGATCGAACGTCGTTGGCTCAGATCCGTAGTCTCGATATCCTACGCCCAGGACGAAGTGACTATTTCGACTGCTTCTGCCATGCGCCAATGTGAGTCACTGTCAGTGCTGTCGCGTTGTTCGCTCATAGTCGTAGGCACAGAGTACGGGAAACTCGGCATGATGGGCACATCGGTGTTTTACAGCTCTGGCGATAATGGTGTCGCAGGTAATGGAGGGGTTTGTCTCGACTCCACCCGTAAGCAGACTCTATTTTAATCAACTGAAACTTGGTTCGACTGCGTCTTGACTAGTTCAACCTGTCGAGAATGGAACAGTTTTCAACCCAAGTTTCCCCGTAAGCCGTCCTTGCTCGCCGCTCAATATTGGTTCATCTTTCCCGTAGAGCACATGCGGATTTGTGACGGCTGTAGGAGCAACGCAGATTCTACCCGGAAACACGGTGAACGACCCTGAGAGCGCTTGCGAGGAGGTCATTTTCTCCGGTGGAGGATTCTCAAACATCTTCCCGTAAATCTTTCGCTTGATCCCCATCTCACTCTGATCCTTTTGTCCAGTCTCCCGTCGTACCAAGCCCACGCTGTGACGAGTTTCCTGACCAACCACCCTCCGCCCGTACACCAACGGAGAGTTCAACAACAGCGGCAAAGTTCGGGCGTTTCCGGATCTCTCTGCGAACGGGGCAAACTACGTTATCGGTACATATCCTTTTCGTTTCGCTGGTCGCATTAATCGTGCTGAAAGGGATCGACGGTCAATTTGGGCTTGTCTTCGGAACGTCCGCATCTGCGCCTACAACCGCTGCAATCTTCACCATGATCAACGATCAACGAATCGCCTTAGGCAAAAGACCGTCGGCTTCATCAATCCTGCCGTCTGTATCGCACATTGAATTGAAGAACTCGCTCTGGGCTGACATGGAATCCCAGATCTATTCTGCGCCCTTCAAAATTGCATTCAACGATATAAAAATCGGCGGGAATCAGGGATGTGGTGCGTCGTGCTTTCATTCTGGCTCGCGGACCCTACTCATATTCGTTGGACGCTCAGGGACCCCGGGATTCAACTCGTATGTAGAATTTTGCCCTTTTGCTTTCGCTAACGACTTGATCGTTTCTCTCAGGACGACTGGATGGGACCCTGTCACGGTATGTAATTTTTCTGCGGTGGTTGTTTGATAGACTCATATAAATCCCACTTGTTATAGGGTGTGGGTACCCCCAATTTCAAGTTGCTCTCATTTCTCTTTTTGGCCTTGCCCTGAGAGGACCCGAGTAGCGTCCTGGAAATTGTAGGCAGGGTTCTCGTTCCGGTCGATTTGTGCTTCGTCGCTGTTTGAACTTTGCACTACGTGGCAGTTGTTTTTTTGTGGAAAACTTCCAGCAAATTCCGATGAATGGTTTGACGATTGAGCCTTCTTTCACATACAAGAACACTCGTAGAATTCTTATACTTTTTTTTTCAATCCAGTCAAGTGTTAAGCGCCGGTCAAGCAACGTCAGGCAACGTCAAGCGCCTGATCACGCCAGATCGCCGATCGGTATTGACGTGATGCGATCAAACCTTCCTTTCTTTCCTCCACCGCCTTGCCACCGAGTTACACCGACTTTCCAAGAGCTTCCCCCGTATGACGCGATCTTGGAAGA